>QLYP01000573.1:6331-56214 GCA_016647725.1 Nasonia giraulti
TTTTGGTCGCTGAATCCGAATCCGGGGTCAGTCTGGCCCCATCACGTTAGGGTCAAGGCCAGTTCAAGGTCAAACTGAGAAGAAACAGTTGAAACCGATAAAAATGTTATATAAAATTTTCCAAAAATGGAAAAAGATACCAAAAATTGTAAAAAGTCTTATTCAAGAGATTTGATCACTTAATATCTTCCTTGTGTACAGAGCAAAGTTGCTTTCGTTTATATTTTTTCTTATTTTTTTTCCACTAGTTTAGTAACTGTCGATGTCTTTCTTCACTCCTTATTTCTCTTGTAACAAACTCTTTTTTCTTCAAATGACCTATGCAATGGGTTTCTTTTTCTCTTTTTGTTATTTGTTTTAATGTCTCTCTTCAGCGTCCAGCAAAAATCTGCCATCATGTTGACATTCCATCTTCCTTGGTATCGATTCTCCATTACACTTATATCTTGATGAAATCGTTTCCCTGTTCTTCACTGACGTCTTCTAGATTAAGAGGAAAGTAATCAAGATGGGAATGTAAGAAATGTATTTTATAACTCATCTAGCAACCCAAATTTTTGAAATTCTCCAACATTTGTGCAACTAGTTCCTGATAGTTCTCACTCTTTTTATTTCCTAAAAAGTTCTCACGAACAATTTTGAAACTTTGCCATGCAGCTTTTTCTGTGTCGTTCATTTTTGTAATAAATGTTTCGTCTTGAAATAGAGTACGAATTTGAGGACCATCAAAAATACCTTCTTTTAATTTAGCATCACTTATTGCGGGAAACTTTCCTCTTAAATACTGGAAACAATCGCCATCTTTATCCAGAGCTTTGACGAACTGCTTCATGAGGCCAAGTTTGATATGCAGTGGTGGTAGCAGATAGTTTGATGGGTCAATCAATGGCGTACGTATAATGTTCCTCGATCCTGGTTCAAAATGTGTTCTAGTTGGCCATACTTTCTTAACGTAGTGATTTACCCTGTCTCTACTATCCCATAAACACAAAAAGCAGGGATTTTTATTAAAACCTGATTGTTGTCCTAAGATCATGGTTGCAATTTTAAGATCGCCACAAATTTTCCATTGATGTTCCAAGTACATTATTTTTTCTAATACAATTTCTAAATTTTCATAAGTTTCTTTCAGCTTAGTCGAGTAAGCTATGGGAATAGATGCAAACCTGTTTCCGTTATGAAGCAGAACAGCTTTCAGACTTCGTTTTGACGGATCAATAAAAAGTCTCCATTCCTCGTCTTTATACGTATTCGGTTTTAATGCATCGACTAAACCTCTAACATCTGTACAATATACCAACGAATTCTCTTCATCGTTTGTGAAAAATTTCCTAAATTCTTTTTCTCTATCTCGATAAAAAGAGGCCGTTGTTCCTTTTGCTAACACGAGATGGATACCGATTGCTTGTGCCTGTAACCAGCACCTCCACGCGGTGAGTTTCTTCTCAATTTGACCTTGAACTGACCTTGACCCTGTCGTGTTAGGGCCAAACTGGCCCCGGATTCGGATTCAGCGACATAAAAAACATACATATATGGCATTTTAATTTTGATAATCGTGAACGAAGCGAGCGCAGAGGCCCCCGAATCAAACGTAGCAGACCCTAGTAACACCGACGCGAACGCAGAACTTGCAGGAGCGGCAGCCGCGAATCGGGAAAATGCAGGAATAGTAGTAGACGTAGCGGGAATACAAGAAAAATTCGGTCGGCTAAATTTAAGAACATTTGCGATAAGATGGAGATCTCACTCGCGGCGAAGGAAAGGCTCGCAATCAACGAAAAATGCGTGTCCGGCGTATCAAGTTTCTTCGAAATAAAAAATATCGCGCTTGGCAATGGTCTAAGCCAAGTCCCGCCGAAAACCGGGATAGACGATAGGCCTTGGACAGGTAGATCTCAGAACAGTATCGGCCCTGGGCAGAGAAGCTACGGCGGTAACGCGCAAAATACAGTTCACAAAAAAATCGCACCTATCGTAACTCCCGCAGCTCAGCGACCCGTGTGCAAGTTCGAACTGTCCCGGGAAGAACTTGAAGTAATATTGAGAATGCGCGAAGACCGGCTCAAAGAAAGTCGTGTAAATCAGAAGCCAATCATAGACCAACTTTCCAGTGATGAAAGCTAGAGCGAGCACCGGAGCGTGCACAAGGCGGTAGTACATAAAATACAACGCGAAAATAAAACCACCAGACGTCATCTCAGAAGCAGAGACGCCGAGCGTCTCAGTACTGTAATCAAACAGGTGACCAACCCGTTTAGCGAGGGTGAGCTCCGGGAAACCGCGCGGCGTCATTACTACGGTGAAAATTATAACCGCGACGATTTCAACTGCGACGAGAGTCGGCCGACGAGTCGAACCGAAAACGAAAGAGCAGGAAGGACCAGCGCATTAAATAGATACTCATTGAGAAACGATGATAGCCGAGACCGAGGCAGAGCCTACTCGTCGGACAGCGATTCAGACGAGGATCCGCGCGATTGCAAACGCCCGCAGAGGCACGCATCGGACCGCGATCGCGAGCCACCGCGTCGAGGACCAAACCGCCGAAATCATCGAAATTTTGCCGGGTTCTGGCCATCAGGCAGCGATCCAGAGGATGATCCAAGCGATCATAGCGACGACAATATCGTAGCGATGAGTAATGGTAATCCCAGTCGCGACGTTCGCCCCAGGGGCGGCATGCCTTTCCACCAGGTGGTAAGATTCATTCCGTCATTCGGCGGCGACCCCGACGATTTAAATCAATTTTGCAGTTCCGTTAGAAAAGTTCTATACTCCTTCGGCAGAGAGTACGAAGACTACCTGCTAATGTACATCGCGAACAAGTTGAAAGGCAAAGCCGCCGACGGATACCGCGCTCGCACAACGAGTTATCTATCAGTCGAACAGCTCTTAAACGATCTAACGCTACAATACGGAAATATCGGTATTGCAGACGAGGTACAAGCGCAAATAAAAGTTTTAAAACAAAAATCGGGCGAAGCCGTCGGAGATTACGGGCTGCGGATGCAAAGAATGCACAACAGACTGCTCATGATCATCGAATCGGCCCCAGACTTGTCGTTCGACAGGAAAACGACAAGACGCTATGCAGATGTCGACGCGCTGCAGCAATTTATCTTCGGTCTCGTAACACCTCTCGATCATAAAGTTCGAAGTGAGCGACCATGCACCCTCAACGAAGCGATTAAAATATCATTAGAATTTGAGGGAAAGCAGAGCGCGCGACGCATAATGTACGGCGACGTTGAAGCCACTATTCCAGCAATGCTCGCCCTGCCTGCCCCAGCGCAAGTACGTAGGGCCGTGGCAGAAGAAGCTAAACCGCCGGACAAATCAGTCAGTCGAGGCGGTCGCGAATAACCAGCAAAGTAAATATTGCAATTACTGCGATATGAAAAATCACGCACTCAAAGATTGCGGTGTCCTAATAAAACACGCGCAAAAAAACATAATAACGAACCGGAACAGAAAGAACTTCCACAACAACTCAAACAATAACGGGATCAACACCGGCAATAATTCAAATAATAATGGAGCGAACAATAACAATAACAACACGAATGGAGGACAACGTAGCTTCCGTAAAAATAATTATTATAACAAAATAACCACACAAATAACAACAATAACAACAACGACAATGGTAATAACGGCAATAATAACAGTAATAACAATAACATTAATTCAAATAATCACGGCGCGAACGGTAACGCGAACGGCGTAGGAGACAGCCATTCCCAGAATTTAAACTAGATGGGCGTTCGCCGCGTTCCTCAAGCGTCGGGCGTCGATACATAGAGCCGGAATTTAAGCAAAAAACCAAGTCAGCAAATATAAGATACCTGACTGTTGGCCGGCAACCCCCAATTGTAAATATAGAATGCCCTCAATTAATAATCAGAAAGTGTAAATTTTACGCAGATTCGGGAGCAGACATATCTGTAATTAAAATCGGGCAATTAGCACCCGGTTATCCTATTGACACGCATAGAATAATAAAAGTGCAGGGAGTAACCTCCGGCACAGCGCACACGCTCGGGCAAGCGGTGATACAACTGCAGGGCCTCGAATGCAATGTCCAAGTCGTACCAAAAGATTTCCCGATAGAAAACGCGGGCATAATCGACTGGGACACGATCGACAGGTACAAAGGTTGCGTCGATGCGGCAAACAAATGCCTGAAATTCGGCGACGTATCGGTGCCATTCAAGACCGACGAACTCATTACCGTACCGCCACGAGTAAAAATGGTAATTAGCGCGCGTGTGCGAGATAGTAGCGTAAAAATAGGATGGGCCCCGTGATGGACCTCCACCCTAACTTGCTCTTCGGAAATTTCATCGCGGAAAATAGAAATGGGCGCATATCCGCGGAATGCATAAACATTGGGGATACGGAAGTATCGGTTGCCAGCCCGATAGTGGATTTGCAAGAATGCGAAACAATCGCGGTATATCCACTATATCAAGCCGATGGGGACTGCTCACCTGACCGGGTTGCAGAATTTTCGGCAAGTCTAAGACGCATGTTCGACGCGAATAAACTAAAAGAAAAATATAGAGAAGTCAATACGTTAAACGAAAAAATGCGCGCAAACAATAAGACCAGGCTCGAACGAGAAGATCTTACAATTGATCGATTTGGAGGGTTGTAATGCGGAAGAAATCGAATATATTCGCGAAATAATCGACGAATATCCGGGCGTATTTGGTCTCGAAGGAGAACCGCTACCGGCTACACATCTCTTACAGCATAAAATCATATTAAAATCAAGCAAACCGGTAAAATGCCAACGCTTCAGATTCCCGCCTGCGCTTAAAGAACATATGATTCGCGAATTGCAGAAGCTTCGCGAACAAAATATCGTCGTGCCGTCAAATTCGGACTATTCGTCAATGCTTTGGATTGTCCCAAAAAAGCTGGACGCGAACGGTAACCGAAAATTCAGGCTGGTAATCGACTTCCGGGCATTAAACGAAATTTTGGAGGGAAGTTGCCATCCCTTACCGTTTACTAGCGATATTCTCGAGCACCTTGCAACCGCCAACTATATAACGGTGATGGACCTAAAACAAGGCTATCACCAGGTAGAAATGCATCCCGAGTCCGCGCATTTAACCGCATTCTACGCGCCGGACGGCAGACACGGGAATCAATTATTACAGTTCAATAGAATGTCTATGGGGCTGAAGGAAGCCACCATACATTCACACGCGCTATGTCTCTGGCAATGGCCGGACTCCAAGGAGACGAGGTCGAGATATACCTCGATGATCTCATAGTATTCAGCGAGACTCTCGACGAACACAGAGTATGTCTCTAACGGGTACTGAAAAGATTACTAGACGCCAACATGACGGTGGAGCCGAGAAAGTGCCAGTTTCTAAAAAGAGAGGCGCATGTACTCGGCCACATTGTAGGCGGAGGCTTTATTAAAACCGATCCCCAGAAAATAAGGGCAATGGTGGAATACGCGGTACCTACTAACCCCAAAAAGCTCAAGCAGGCCTTAGGCCTATTCAGCTACTACAGGAGGTTTATAGAGAACTTCTCGAAAGTGGCATATCCGCTGATCAAGCTCCTAAAGAAAGGCACGAAATTCATATGGGAGCAGAATACCAAGCTGCGTTTAACGAATTAAAAATGTTAATGTGCAAAGAACCGGTCCTAAAGACGCCAGATCTTGAGCAACCCTTCATCGTAACAACCAACGTGAGCGATTTTGCCCTAGGCGCCATCCTAAGCCAGGGAAAGCTGGGAAAAGACCAACCATGCGCATACGCATCTCTCTATCTTAAGGGCAGTGAATTAAAATATCCTACTTACGATAAAGAGTTACTCGCGATCGTGTTTGCCAAAGAGCAATTTCGGCATTATTTATACGGACGAAAATTCATCTTGTATTATTTTTTTCCTTTTATTGATAATACCTTGATCTTCTTTTGGAACCTACGATAACAAAAAAAGGTAAAATGACATATATTAATCTATTTACATAGAACTAGTAATATTGTTCGTATTTATAAAAGTGCAAGATTTACTACTAAATTATAATGTCAAAAAGCTAAAAATTTATAAATTTCATGAACTTCTAAGCTTAGAATCATTAACGCTATAAATGACATTCATACAAGAAAAAACTAAGGTGTCATTTAATGAAATCTGTTTTTAAATTATTTGATTTTGCAACTATTACATTAACTCTTTTAGTTACTGTTTCTATCTTGACAGATTTTTCGTCTTAATATTTACTCAAAATTAATGTTTGGATTATAGAGCTACCAAATAATCACATTCATGTACTTACACGCCACTTTTTAATGTATAGGCGGCATGATATATGCAGTACCAATTCCATAAATCGGATTCGAGCATGCAACACAGAAAATCCGTAGTTTAATGCGTTATCATTAATTTTTCTTTGTACTACATTTTCCAAACTATTCAGTTCAGATATAGTAGCACTACAGACAAAACATTTTTGACTTGACGATCTATTCAGTCCATTGCAAATCTAAAATTATTATTATATTTTTATATAGATATGTAAATTATTTTCGATAAAATATATTTAGATGAAAATGAAGTTGATTTTGTAAAATTTACAACCCTATATGTTTAAACTAATTGGGTAGAATAACGTGGATTATCTACCTATCCATGCTGGTAAATATTGATTCTACCTTAATTTAACGTGGATATCTGCATAGGCTATTCACTTAAATTTTCAAATAATATTAAAGTGGGGTTGATAATAAAAAACAAGGAGCTTTGAAGGTACAAAATAGTTCATATTGATTGTACCATCTAAATGGTACTGCGCAAATTCAACGACGAATCAATTGTCTCACTAAGTTACAGACTTGTTATAATTAAATATTCTCAGAAATGAATGCAAAGAATTCATGTAGATTAATTTAGTCAGATAATTCATGCAAATATCCACGTTGAATCAATGTGAATGAACATGGATATCTATGTGGATAATCGCTGCATATTTGCCATGTACACACCTTGCCATCTATCATCGTAAGCTTTAAATCGTAGGATATTGAGCATCCTGTAGTTTCAAAGTTTTTTAGCTCTGAAATTTGCTTTTTCATATCTTCTTCTTCTTGGATTCATAAAACATCCGTTTCTTTTTCGAACATAATTTTGATTGGTCGACCAAACTTTGGTGAAGATAAACTTTTATTTTCCCAATATACCAAGTTACTTTCCATATCATATAATTTTAGAGGCACGAATGATGAACAAAAAATACTATTGAATTTTGCATCTTCGTCTTCAGCCTTTTGCTTATAAACGTTAGCGTTCGTCCCGTCAAAACCATATTTACCAAGAAATACTAATTTTTTTGTAGCCGTTCGATCAAATTTAAGATTTAAATAAATTAATAATCGTTTCAGTGAATGACTTAGTAAGTTTTTTAGATAAACTTCACATTTTGTTTCCGTAACTATTAAATCATTCGGATAAGACTCATTTTTAGCTTCTCTAACCTAAATAAAACAATTATGGTCATTTTGCGGGATAAGGCCGGAATGAAAATTATATTTGAATTTATTTTTGTTCCCTACGTGAAAATATATTTACCTAAAAAAGCTAATGAAAGCTAATAAATTTTATTAACAATTATGTGAATAATTTTATTTTCACCAGGGTCTCCCAAAGAAAGATCTTTAAATCAATATTTTTTTATGTAAAAAAATAGTTTGACCCAAGCTGAACGAATCTGTTTCTCTAAAAAATTTTGTAACGTGCGCGCATTATTGATATTTAAAAATATCAAAAAAGATCACTCGATTGCAAAGTAACAAATAAATAATCAAGTTTAATTTGATATTTATTAAAAACCACTATCTAAAATTAATAAAATTGTAATCTTGTCATTTAATTTATCAGAGCCTGCAGATTTTTCAGACAGCATAGGCACTACAACTATTTATTTAAAAATCTTACCTCGTTATAAGGTGGCAAAAAATCGTGATCATATTCTAGTGCAACATCTCTTATTGTTTGATAAACTTATTTAGATAAATTAGTATCGATCATAAATGATAAAGCTCTTTCAGGAGGTAATTGCGTACCAGATCTTTTCTTATACGCATTTTCAATATTTATTGCATAATAAGGATCAACTATCTTAGAAATCAATCTGACACCAGGCGAATTATCGTCCAACTTTAATTTTTTTACGCTGCTTCATAAACTTCTTCAGCGCTTAACTGACCACACAAAGCTATAGTTCGTCGTCTTTTTGTTGTTTCTGACGCGTTATTAAATGAAACTTTATATTTTTGTTCAGTCGTTTGTATACCTTCAAAAAATATATAGAAATAAAATATTTTACAGTATTATAACATCATAATGTTTAGCCTTCAAATATAAAACTACTTTTAGATAAATTAATAAAAACAAAAATCAAGTTAACCATAACAAATATCAGTTTTTTAAATAATCATAATATACTGATGAATATATCTTACCTGCTTTAGTAGCATTTTTCTCAATTTGCACTAAATTAAATTCGACATCTTGTTTAAGCCATTCAGCATATTATTTTCGAAAACACTATAATTTCTTTTATTTTTTGGGAGAGTAGATAATCTACGCTTAACATTGTTGAAGAAATTTTTCCATAATATTAAAGAGACTTCAGTCTTTTCGGTAACACTTAATTCTAAACTATTACTCAAGTAAGACACAACTACATCAGCTTGTTTTGCAAAATCTAATGTATAATTATCTTTTAAAATTAAAAATATTTCTTGGCGTTTTATATTAAATGAACGCATTTTCAAAATACTGTTTGTGATCGCAAACAATCGTTCTTAACCAAGAATGAATTTGTAATGAGTTTTCATCAGACAAAATTAAACTACGAGGACTAATTTCTAAAAAAAAAAATGTACTTTTGGCATCTACTGTGCGCAAAAAATAAAAACTATGAATTATACTCTAAGAAAAATAAATACTTAGTGAAAATACCAAATCAATTTGATAATTATAGTTATAAAAGATTATTATTAAAAATACCGTTACAAACATTATCATCATGTTTTTTTTTGTTATTATAATTTTCAAGTTGATATATGTATATATGTATGTATGCATATGTATAAAAATATATATAAATATGTATATATATGAGTGCATAGACACACGTGTGTGTGTGCATTTATTTATTTATTTATTATACATGCACATCTTTACACCCTTACGTTGTATAAATAAATATACATATATGACTTTAAGGGTACTTTTATTGAAAAATTCCGAAAATTTTACATAAAAAGTATATTTATGTTTATAGGGAAAAATGCTTCCCTGAAGAGCTATGAATTAATTAATTAGTGCTGAAAACCCAATTATTGCCAAAATTGACATCTTTGGCTCCCTACCATTTTGGTAAAAAGTAATTTAAAAATCTGAAAAAATTCAGGTGCACTGGAAACTGTTTCTGGAACATATTTACCGTAGGTTGAAGAAGCAACAAATTTTTTATCTTTGATTTGACCATGAACGACCTATATATACATATATATTTTTGTTATATATAGTATATAAATGCACGCTAGTAAATACTGTGCCCACATCTCATTTATTATGGTTATAAATGTAAAATACAACGATCTAACTTATTATCGGTAAAATCGAAAAAGGACATTCTAAAAATGAGGTCAGGTTTTGAGGTGGGACAAAAAATATAGACGTCCGCGGGTTTCGGGGGAAACGGATTCGGGAACTAGGCATTCTGACGAAGATTTTCCTACCCTTGAATTTTTTTTCAAACATTTCTTCGAGTGAAGACAGCCTGTGATCACTTTTTTGATTTTCTGGCCCACTGTGCGGCGCACCGCTGGGTAGAATTTTCGAAGGGTAGAAAAGAATTTGAAGATTTTTATTTATGCCGCGCGCTTCATGATATTTACCACGATTTGATCAAAATTCAATGGTTTACCGAAATTGAAAACTGTAAATTCACATACGCGTTGGATTATCATGATTCCACAAGATTCGGATGCATTTTAACTAATACTTCGTTAAAGAAAGCTGGTAAAAATAGATACCGAGCGTTTCAAACAGCTCGAGCTGCGGAGCAATTTTACCCCCTGGGGCAAAAGAATATCTAAATTGCGTAGCGCCACTGAGCATCGTGACGCGCAAGACAAAAGCCAGCCAAAGCCAAATATCGCGCAAGCCCTATTCGCCCAGCAGCACGAGCAGCAGTGATGAAAGCGACGCAACACAAGCATCAGGAATCGCGCTAAAAATAGAGCCACTCCAATCATTTAAATTCCCCGCTAAACCCGTGATTGTTGACGAGCCATCAATGCGGAGCAAGACAAGCTCGCCCGAATCCTCTCGACGCATGCCCGCGGGAAACCCGGACCAACGCGAGACGAGCGTAACGTGCACGTCCAGAGTAACGCTAATAAAGTCACGGCACCAAAACCCGTACTCCAGAAATATGGCAGGTATGCAATGGTAAATTCCAAAAGAAACTCGTCATGAATATCGAAGAAAAAGAGATCAAGGGTAAGGACGGGATGCAAATTAATATATACGAGGCAGAAATATCCATAGCGTCTGAAATAGGAAAAGCAAACGACAGCGCGGTAATTGAGACGCCGGAAATCCCGAACGACAACGCGCGAGCGTCGAATGCTTTAGAAAAAAGCGAAACGCCGCGCGCGCGAAAAACGAGCGCAGCTACCGGAATGGAAGGTCAGATTTCGAGAAACGGAGATCCACAGACGCGAGAGAAGACACCCGAACCAGGAAGCGGAACGAAGGCGCCCGCGCATCAGAGCGCTGATGAGCCAGAGTTTGGAGACATCGGCCCATTCGAAGACTTCGCGGGCATACCACGAAATTACGATCGCAAACCCGATCCATCTGCCGAAAACTCGTCGTTTAGCTCGGGAAACGTACTTATGCGTACATACATACGGAAAAAGCGTTGCGTCGAACCGTACGTAGAGCTGGTACGTTCGGATGATATACCAAGCTTGCTGCCAGGGGAACTGCCTGTTCTTTTCGCTGATCAAAGCAGCGAAGCTTAATATATCAGCAATAAACCTAAGGAAACATATGCTTAAATCACCTGCAGTAAGTTCCTGTGGTGAACCTTCCGAAACCGCGAAGATACTTAAATCCAAAAATGAATACGGCACTGTCGATTGTGCCTACGTGTTAACATCTTACGCAAACGCATCGGTTTTTGATACAGTCGTATTCAACGTCTCCGCAATGATGACCGAAATAGATAGTATCGAAAGCCGAACAATCCAACTGCAACAAACAATCGAGATCGAAGCCAAAAATCGAGCAGAAAACTCGCATGGCGTACAATTCGAAACTTTGGAAACTGGCACAGCTCTTCGCGATATAACGACAAAGGCGCGTGAAATCGCGGACCGCAAGGAAAAGGCATTCGAGTAAAGAATTTGTCAAGCTTCACGTCAAAATTCAGCTACTCAAGTTGTACGGCTATAATAATAATAATTGTAATCATAAACGGTGTTTGGATTATCAAAAAGCGTCGCGCCGGTCAGCCGATGCGCAAACTAATTAAGCAGCAGGAAAAACAGCTAGAGGTGCAAACCTTGAGGGAGATGAACCGCATCTACGCATCGTTCACAAATAATTTCTTTTTCTCTCTGTACACCATTCACGAGCAAGAGAATCCTCCTGCCCGCAGTTTGATACTTCTCCGTTCGTAGAGGTACGAAGGCTTCGAAGCCGTATAAATGGAACTAAGTTACGCGCAGTGAAACAATAATTGCTTCAATATATTATGCGTGCTTAAAAAGCTCTCCTCGTGTACACCCATTCTTCCGTCACAGGCTTTAAAAACCCCGGAGCCGATTTACGCAGTGCCTTTTTGGGTAGTGACTTACTCACTGGCGGCTACGACTGATTCGATGGTGAAGCGGCGGTGTTTGCTAGTGTCAGTGTTTGGAGTGTGCTAAATCCGTCCAACACCTTGGGAGCGTTCTAAATCCGTCCCTTGGCATAGCATACACCGGAGAGCCCTTTGAATATAGATCAGTGCCACAGAGAGAAATACAAGCTAAGGACTGTCGAGTGGAATCTCCGGCGTTAGCAAGAGCAGTTGACCATACTTATTTTAAATTGTCACGTGAACGCGTGTAGATCGTACAGTGAGCATCTGCCACAAAGGATGATTAAGAACCATCTAAAGTGCGCAGGATATAATAATAGTAAGTTGTTAAGATAAATTATAGGTACTTTACAATTAATAAATAAATAAGATTAAACTTACTAAATACTACTGTAAAACGACAACATCCTAAGCTGAATATAGCGAAACTCCGTTAACTCTGTAAACTGAACGTGCTCTGTGAAGTGATCTGGGCCAATAAAAATATAACAATTAATATAAATAAAATTCTTATGTACCAAATTGATAATAATAATTAAACCTCAATCAGACCAAACAAATTCAAATCAGCTTCGCAGTCACAACGTACAGTTAAGAGTACATTACTTGTAGACGAACCATCAGCATCCACACACGAGGCAAGTTAAGCGAACATAACGCGGAGTCCGCAGGACACAGAAATGTCACAAGTGACTTGCCTGCAATGACCGTAAGTACAGCGGACACTCACACGTCCGCCAAACGCAGTCTAGGACAGAATACCGTCCGCAGGCGTCCGCGCAGACTAGCAGCGCGGGACATCCTCAATTTCACAGACCACGTGTAACTTTAGTAACAGAACAGGCCCTCGAGCCGAAGGCTAGTTCTCGCGAATAAATAATTATTTGTAAGACTCGTGCAGCCCGTCCTTCTATCTAGTACGGTCTTTACATCATCAAAAAAATTTGGGATGTCTTTTATAACGGTTTCCATTCGAGGTTGCCAGATTGCCGGTATATTGGCGGCTTCGTAGACAGCACGCTTTGGCCTTATTAGTTTGTTGGTCGGTGTGTTCAGTGTCAGCGCATGACTGAATTCATTGTCGACCACGAGGTGTGCATATACATCGACCACATCTAGATGATGGAAAACCTTCGCTCCTTTCAGCTTCATAAACAGTTACTCTGGTTTGAGAATTGGGTGTTCATCGATAACCATGCGCGCATTTATCGTTGGCTTGTAGCTTCCTGTTACACGCAGCTCTCCATCTTCTTTGCGACGATGTGTGTGGTTGAAGCCCATTCTGAAAATTCGACTCCTTCGTAGTGACCTGATGCAATTTTCTCGTCGATTGTTCTTGCTTATTGATCTCGGAGAGCAAACGGTATTTCACGGGCTCGCGCAAAACCAGGTGTTGCGCCTGCCTTCAGATGCATCTTTACAAGTGGACCACTCAGCTCACCAGCTGTCTTGCTGAAGATATCTGCGTATTCCGACAGCAGGATATTAAGCCGCTGGATTTGCTCTGTAGTAAGACGAGGTACGCTCGCAATCAGGTTATGGACGCTAGCAGCTTCAAGAAGTTTTGTGCAATCTAGCTCGTGAGCAAATTGAGCAGCCCACTCGCGACCGAATAGAGAGTCATAATATCCTTTAATGACATATAAATCTAGCTCTCTTGTCGTCGTATCGACAGTGATAAGAACAAAACCGATGCAATGGAGGCGATGGTGCATGTAACTCATAAAGATTTGGTATGTTGGCTGTAACACGTAATCAGGCTTGATCGTACGTAGCGTCTTATCGCTCACAATACCACACGGCACTCCGGAATCCAGCTCCATCTTAATTGTTTTACCTTGATGTGCACGGGAAGCATTATTTTTCTACATGCTTGCACAGTGTTTACTTCTTCCAGCTTGTTAAAATACGTGACGGTATCTATCGAATCAGCTGGTTGCTCTGTAGATTTGGCTTGATTTACAGCACTTGGTTTTTTGTCCGATCTACAGACTTTCGCGATATGGCCTTTTTCTTGCACGCATGGCATTCAACCTTTCAAAACGGACATTGTTTCCGATTATACTGTGCTGAACAGCCGTTACAATTGCTATACGCTTTACTACGAGCGTCTCGCTTCTGTGATGTATTGCGCGCCATCTGTCGGTTGTTTCGCCCTCAAGACGCCGATCTGTTGCATGATGAAATTAACTGGCTGCTTCTCTCTCTCTTCTCACGAATGTGGAAAATTACTGCACTCTGACTTCTTAAGTCAGCATGAGTTTTAATACTTCTGACACCAATGTTGGATCTTAATCAATAATCTTTATTTAACATTAGAGACATTAATAAATAATCGTGGGTTTGGAGGAGACGAGAGATGAGGCGGGCCGGTATAGCGATGAGCGAACAGAACTTAGCAGAACCAAACTAAACTCGGAAGAGTTTATAGAGTCGATTCTGGAAAATCACATGGGAGCCAACGAAAATCTCCCGTACGACGAAGATAATCCCCAGGAATAACGCTGGTGGATGCAGGCAAGGATCGGCAGTTTTCGATTCAGAGCCCTTTATGATAACAGCGCATCACGAGTATGCATGGGACCTATAGGATTGCAACTCGCGAGCGCGCTGGGGCGGCACGCAATGTGGCGCGTGTTGAAACGCATTGAAGAAGCGGGTTTAACAGTCAATAGGGAAAAGAGTGTATTTTGCAAGAAAGAGGTGAAATATCTCGGCGAGTTAGTGAACAGGGACGGCTTCTGACTAGACCCGGAAAAAATCGCCCTAATTATAGATTTTTCAGAAACGAATAATTTAAAACAATTTAGACGTTTTCACGGCATGAAGTCGTGGTACAGACAATTTCTGGAAAATTACGCAACTTTGGCCGAGCCCTTGACTTGGTTGATAAAGAAAGACCAGCCGCTCGTATGGGGCGAAGTACAACAATCAGCTAACAAAGAGAGAGTAATTTTGACATTTGGCGCTCCCGAGGTATTTCATTCGGATAACGGCACCGAATTCAAAAACAAGGTAATCAACGACCACCTAGCGGTGCAGGGGATCTATCACTCGTATTCGCCGCCATATCATCCGCAGGCTGAATCCGGTGGAGCAGGTGAACCGCACTGTGAAAAGAGAAATTGCCACATTTGCTCAGGGTTATCATCAAGTATGGGACGAGTACCTCAACGAGATCGCGTTTTTATTTAACACCGCAGTACACGAATCGACGGGAACTACACCCACGATGATGAACTTCGGCAGACAGCTATAGGCATACTGGCTCATACGGATTCTGGCTCACCCCCTCCTTTCTCAAAGTGAGCCAGAAACCATAAATGAGTTAGAATGCCTATAGCGTTCTCTAATATTTAAACAAAAATTTTTTTATTCTTTTTATTACAAATTTTTGCATGACTTGTAGAATAATTTTATAAGTTTGACAGTGTGAAGTGCGCAGGCAGTCTTGTAGCTTGGATTATGATTTGTGCATACTGTGACGCACTTGAAATATTGTTTTGATGGATAGCCATATTGATGAATGTTGTGAACAGGAAATTTCAATCGTTGAAGCCATTTCTGTTTTAATGCACTTAGGACAAAAATTTTTGGTCATGTAAAGCGTCACAAAGCAAGTTTCCAATTTGAGAGTAGTCATGTCCATCCGTTTTCCAGCAGATGCCATGATAATTATGTTTAAGCCAATTGTTTTCCCTTTGCATTTTATCTGAGTTTTTTTACATGAGAAGGGATTTTTAAATTTATAACAATAGGATCACTATTTTTGTTGAGAGGTATAATTGTTATTTCTTTTAGAATATAATATTTTCCGGTTTGCTTGAAACCAGTCATGTCTACTGCATACTCCATTTTTTAGGATAGGATTGTACTGAACGACACGATCGTGTAAGATTAGGCAGTATGCTGAAGTGTTAGCAGGAAAATCTTTTTTAGCCTCAAAGTCCAGACATTCATCGACAGGAGCGCTCTTGAAAGATTCATTTTGTCGTGAATAGTCAATAACTGTGAGTGGTGCTAAGTTGAGAAACGAAGACTTTGTCAGCAGCGGTTGCAGATCTTTTCCATAGTAAGATTTTTAAAAATTAGCATACATATCATAGAAAATGGTAAACTGATTTTTAGATATGTCGAGATTCATATTATTGTATGGATAATATTGTGAATTCAAGAAAAGTTTCACGTTACTCAACTCACAATGATCAAATTGACTGGCGTTTGCAGTTCTCGATGATTTTCTCTTTGTTTGTATTCCAAGAATCACAAAACGCGGTTTTTCCAATTGATTTGATGTTTTCACCGTCCAGACGTGTTTATTGGTGCTTGGGAGAAGAGGATATTCAAATAACTCCCAAGAACGGAAACACATGGAGATAGGATTATCTCTACCAATGTAATTCAATAGCTGGATTTTTTGTTTATGAGATGCAACAACATATGGCATCAACCACTCTATCTTTGTTACTTTTACTTCGTAATCTTCATAAGTAGTTACACCAGCTGCTACAGTACCTTCCTGGATTATTACGTTCAAGTCGCTTCTCGATCTTGTGAGAATGAGCTCAGGCTTCATATTAACTATAATCTTTTTATAGTCTTCTGCAAAACCAAAGATCATACTCAGTGGAATGGCAACGTCAAAATTTCCCTTGTTATCTACGACTGATTTGACGTCGTCTTGAATACCAAGACAGCCTGCATTCTGCAGCATATCATTCTGATTCAAATTAAATGAAATCAATCCTTTCATAACACTGCTCAGACCAACATTTTTACTTTTATCTATCTCCACAGCATTAATCTCATAACGAATTTCATCAAACAGATGACAAATGGCATTGTTGACAAATTTAGTTTTAGCAAGTGCTGCTGATCCACCTTTTACTTGCAATTTTCCACAAATGTGGATAGAGCTTCGCGATGGTAAGAGACATAGATCTTGATGTTGTATAGGAATACGAATTTCATCGCTGTTGTCAAAGCTTAATGATGAGTATGGTTGATGTGCGTGTACTTCGTAATGAGCAATAGACTCATCGAATACGACACCTGATTGAATGCTTAGAATTTCGTTTAGTTTTCTGGAAGCAGCAAAGAATTGCACACGTGAATTTTTTCCACGAACTTTTAGTCCTAGACTTTTCAGAAACTGAATGCTCTTGCGTGTTAACGGTTTGAGTTTCTTCGGTCGACTGATGACTGGTTGACATAATGGCTGACTTATATATGATCCAGAATTGTAAACGATACCCATTATACAGATTTGATGTGGAGTCTAATAGTGATTTCCTCTCCTCGAAAATTTACCAAATTTCCATCCTGATCGACGATTTGAATTTGAAGATGATCTATGCACTTGACACTGAGCGGTAGATATATGACGTATGACGGAACTTCTATGCAGAGAATTTGACTTCTAAGAGTATTGTTGTTAGCTTTCAAAGAGAATTCAATTCCTTTGGATTTCAATGTTACTTGTAAAAATTGATTAATAGCATCAATCTCATAACTGCCAGTAGGAATACTAATAACAGTATCTCCGTTTAAATGCAGTTTATTATTTGAATAGTCAACATTGGGAATAGAGTTAAATGATAAAAGTTCACTAAACCCAAGACAAAATTTTTATCCTGTGGTAGTTCAATCGAAGGAAAATATTGCGCTTCTAGGACAGATGAATTTCCTGACTGATCGGAAGATAATGATTTCATTTGTCTGTAACCACCTCTTTTATAGTCTCCTAGCTAAGAAATAAAGACAAAGATGGACACATATAAATGAGTCAAAATTTTGATATCTTTTATAGTTGTATTTCACTTCTTTCACGTTAAAATACAACATGAGATCTTTAGGAGGTTTAAGATCACCAAAACTATCAAAATAAATCACTTCAGGACCACGTTTGCGATAGGAAATCCAATGAGTGCCTCTATTTTGAAAGTCATCCAAGTTTACCACTGCTGATTCATTATGCAGTGGGCCATCGGGAGGTAGATTATTTCCCACGAAAACATCACGGAAATCTAAGATTTTCATCATATGAGCATATTTTTTTAGATCGTAATCAGTCTGTGCGCGATTTGGCAAAGTTACATCCAAGTTTTTTTTCTACTGATTTGATGACCACGACCTATATTAGGTTTCATAAATAATCCCATTCCACTTTTATAGGGCTTGAGGTAGAGACCTTTGCCTAAAGCAATAGCTTCCATGGCCTTATTATGCCTCTTACTTTCTTCTTGATTTTTCTGCGCAGCTTTAGCATCATTAACTGTTTTAGCTATTCCAGTAGCATCTCCTGCTAGAGCACCAGTGGCACTTAGTCCTTCAAACAATGGAATGAGAAAAGAAAGAACTCCACCAATTTTTTATGGAAGCGGCAGAACACGTGGAATGATAACTTTCTTCTTTCCACCTACACTTTTAACAGCTTAACGTGTACCCTTTAAGGCTGATTGAATAACCTTGCGAGAATGTTTACTTGCTGTGATTGATTTTTTAGCTACAGTCACTAACTTATTAAATTACAGTTCCATTGCAGTTTTTCCTTTTAATTTCATAGCATTGCTAACAGCAAAAGCAAAAGATTTTTCACCAAGACTAGCATCCTTGGCTCTGTTGAATACGTTGCATAGCTTCCTCAGCAAGCTTCTTGTCAGCAGCTTTACGATCTCCGTTTTTATCAGAGTAAGCTATGTCACGTTTTTTACGTGCCTGATCAAGCGGATTAATGCCAGGATCTCCTCTTTTCATTTGCTTTTTCAATTTGGTTCCGGGACCGCAGTATTGATATCCAGGAAGATGCATTTCAACAGGTAAGTTGTTGATAACTTTATCAAGCAATCCATAGCCTTTCGGCTGTTTCTGAGAGGTGTATGATCATCTCTTTTCGAGCGTTGATTCACAACTGATCTTCATGGTATAAAACGAGCGTTTATATTTCGTGAGCTCAATGTTATATCTGACTCTGTTGAGTGAACATGGATTTTACCGAGCAGAACGTTAAACTCCCCGTGACAAATTTCGATTTTGGAGAAGAGAAAAGATAAAAGCGTCATGGGGAATTACTACCAGATAGTATACGGGAAGTTTTCTGCGGGCCATCGAACTCTGGACAACAAATAGTTTATTGGCTTTAATAACACATCCCAATGGTCTTAGGTTTGAAAATTTGTATGTATACTCTAAATCCTTGAATCAGCCAAAGTATCAATTTCTCAAAAATGTCCTGGATCCGATTGAAGGAGTATCATATCTTCCGTTCAGTGAGCATGAATCTGTAGTATCTCCGGATGAAGCCATTTCAAATTCAATTATGATTTTTGATGATGTGGCATGTGAGAAGCAGGATAACGTCAGAGCATTTTTCTGTATCGGGAGACATAAAAGTTTAGATAGTGTCTATCTATGTCAATCTTATGCTCATACAGGAAAACATCTCATTAGGGATAATGTCAATTTTTTAGTAATTTATCGACAAGATAATGTAAATCTTAAACATATCTATGAAGATCATGTGAACACCGATTTAACTTTTAATGCATTTTGGAATCATTGTTCAGAATGTTGGGAGAATGATAGATATGGATTCATTGTTATTTACAAAGATAGTTCGATGAATGAGGGTAGATACAGAAAAGGATTTGACTGTTTTGCAATAAAAAAGGAATTATGAGTCTCAAACTTGCAGTTTAGTTGTAGACATCACCACGTCAGCATGTCAGACTTCAAGAAAGAGAAGAATTGCTTAGTAAGCTCTTGCGAGCTCGTGAGGTTATTAAAAAAAATACACTTTATTAAAACAGGAGAAACGTGATTTTGAAAACGTCATAGGTGATACTCTAAAACCAGTCATCACACCACTTGAAAAACTTGTTGAGATGAAAAGTGAAAGCCCACTACAGCAACAATCTAATGACATTTTGGATAAAAACAGCAGTAAGAAAATGAAAAAACGAATGAAAATCGATCGATCAAGTTTGCTCAACGATCAAAATAAGAACAATAAATCAAGTTTATTGGATTATACTGTTTATGATTATGATGATGATGTTTTTTGACACAATAACTAATTACTACATTTAGATCTGCAAGTGGAAAAATTGAATCAGCTGAAGACCTTTTATCATTGCTAGATAAAAGCCGTAGAACAATTGATAATATATACGGAGTGCGAAAGGTTGATGAAGTTTATATGATTGGTGATTCAGAAATTGAATTTGATGATTAATATGTCAAAGTCAGAAATGTAAGTTATCCTAAAAGTAGTGGACTTATGGATTGCTATTTAAAAAATATCCGGATGATCTTCTTTTGAGTTCAGCAGATTGTGAAAATTATCGCAAGATTCTGGAAGCAACAAATGCTCATCGGAAAAAATTCAGCAAAAATAAATCTATACGAATGTCGAGAAGTAATAAATATAAGAATATTTTAGCACCTATTTTCCGCAGCACTCCACGTAAAAAGAACAACAGCAGCGGAGGAGAACCCATACCTAAATATAAAATAGCTAAGAAAAGTTCTTCAATTGATCTCGTTTACTGGGAAATAATAATCACGTCAATGAAATCTACTCGATTATTGAGGAATTACGTGAAGCTGGGCATATATATTGTCACGCAACTTTCTTGATTGCATCAGTTCTACTATGAGTCTCGATGTGTTCGGTAGAAAACTTGAAGGCTCGCAAGTGAGTCGCGGTCCTCCAGGCATTGGTTTCAATTTTACACCGGACGGTGATTTTGATTTAGAAAATAAGCGACTTTGCCCTAGGACAGCCCAATCATCCAAATGATGCATTCACCTTGCATTCAGTGAAAGTTATTCGACGAACTGAAATAAATTATATAGCTGCTAAACTTGCTGGAATTGGTTACAAACAAGTTTGACATTTCTGTTTTTCTCCTCTCGTGAGATTGGATTTAGAAATTAATTTTTTTTTTCATTTAATTCAATAATAGTAGAATTACACATATCTAACCAATAATGAATATCATTGTTTCTCATTTGATCCACATTTTGTACAGTATTGCGAAGTACTTGTACAAGACGTTCGATAAGATCAATCGAAGCCATTTTTACTGTTTTTTTTTCCACTAGAGTGTCAATAGTAATCTTGCACAAAAGTTGAGACTGCTAAAGATGAACTGTACTCGTCTAAGAGAAATTCCTCTCTTTTAAAGAGGAAATCATCATAAGGAGAGTGGAAGATCTCGCTGCTGAGGAGAGAGAAGAAAGATTTTCTCTGGAAGGGATGAATTTTCTTACTTTTGAACCAACCAAAAAGAAAGGCGGAGTTTCATATTATAAAACGAGGATGCTAGAACTTCGCGCGATCGCTTCTTGCTAAACTGGAAAGCTGGAAAGATGGAAAGAACACGCGACTACGATTCGTTGTTTAAAAATACTATCCTGCAATGTGAAGAAGAAAACGCTTATATTTGCGACATTCAAGGATTTCAGAGAATCGCAGAAGATACTTTTATTTTCAAAGAAATAAGTTTCCTTAATTCAGGGAAAAATGCCTTACCAACCGCGTATCTTTTCAAACCTCCAATGGCCTGGGAATAATTCACTGAAGAGGAAAAATGCATGACTCAATGGTTGGAAAAGATTCATCATGGAATAGCGTGGAACTCTGTCGATATTGCGTATCACCGTCTCCATCGAATTTTACAAATCTGCACGCAAGAAGTAGAGAAAATATTTATAAAAGGCGAGCAGAAAGCCCAATAGGTAAAAAATATATTACCAAACATGTAAGTAAAGCAAACTTTTGAAACTAATTGTAACTTTTTAAAACTTTTTTGTATCGATACGAGCTTGTCTGCTAAACTATTTAGAATCTACATATGGTATTGATGAAATAGATATCACTTCTAACAAACATAATGAATGTACAGGTTTATATAGGAAATAAATAAATATTTAAAACAAATTAATGTTTAGTATTTTTATAAGTTTAAAAAGTTAATCCAATGAATATTTAGAATCTATATATATGGTAGAGATGAAATAGATATTACTTATAAAAAAAAATAATGTATGTGCATGATTATAATAGAAATAAAGAATCATTTAAAAAATTCACGTTTAATAATTTTGTATAAGTTTTACAAAAAAGTTAATACAATGATTTACATAAGCAATTTATATACTTTATAGCACAGTGTGGCTAAAATCCACTGTTAAGTCACGCCTATCTGTGACTAAAGTAGTCATTTTTTGCACCGTGTTTATCACACTCGCTATGCTCGTGCGGTAACCTCACGGTGCAAATAAGGACTATTTTAGTCACGAATAGGTCAGACTTACGAACTTTAGCAGTCTGTGCTATAAAATTATATAAGATAGTCTTGACTTAAATGGTTCAGTTTTACACGGCGCTTAGCGCCCTCGCTACGCTCGGGTGCTAACTGCGCCGTGTAATGAAGAACCATTTAAGTCACTATTGCATTGTACTATTGTACAATACTATTGTAATGTACTATTTTACAATAGTCGTTTTTTTTTTATTTTTTCGGGTATTAAAATTTTGTTATATCTATAAAATCAACAATAATTTTATCATCGATTATTCGCGGAACATTTCTTTGTTGTTGCCGTTGCTGCTGCTGATGTAGTTGTTGTTGTCGTTGTTGTTATTGTTGTTGTTGATGTTATTGCTGCTGCTGTTGTTGTTGCTGCTGCTGATGCGTACTGCCTTTGCTGTGTTGTTGTGAACTGGGTTGCTGTGTGTCACTACTTAGTCTTTTCAAACTTAACAGGCCACGGCTTGTCGGCAGTTTTTTACCGGTTTTTGCTTCCACTGAAAAAAGAAACAAACGAATGATTAATATTTATCATCATTATAATAAAAAAATTGTTTATTATGAATTTAAAAATAAAAAACTCATCATTTAATTTCGATTTTTTGGAATCGGCTTGAGACTCTCGAGCTCGAACTCGAGCTGGAGCTAGAGCTAGAGCTCGAGGAAGAGCTCGATCGCGATCTCCTCGAAAGACGGCTAGGCCGAGCACTTCCTAAAGCCTCCACCGCTGGAGATCGTCGAGACTGCGAAGCCTCAGTTGCCGGAGATCGTTGGGGCTGCAAAGCATTAGTCGCAGGAAATCGTCGGAGCTGCTGCTGCCAAGCGCTCTCCGGTGGAGAGCGACTAGAGCTAGTAGCTCTCTCGACTTCGCTGGACCTGCGGCTGGGCAAAGTGCTCGGTGGTCTTGAACTCCTGTAAAGTTGCTGCATAGCCAGGGGTGGAAGTGCTGGCACTGAAAAAAAAACCGTGAAAAGTTAAAAAACATAGTTTCAAGAAGTATAACGGTATAAGTAAACATACACACACGCACACAGCCATTTGCACGCAAATTTTCTAAAGTACACCTCAAAAATAAGTTCCTATGAAGTTTTAGCAAGACTAAAAAATTTTACTGTTACAAAGCTTTCTCTAGGAGGAAGTAAAAGAATTTCTAAATAAATTAATCATAAATTCACTGTTACTTACAAGATTCTATGGATTCCATGACCCACGTCATATGTTCGAGTAACATCAAAAGGGTAGGGGCATTCGCAATTACTAATCGAATCCTCTCCTGCATGGTTCTGATGCTGTTTCTTCCGCTACTCCTTGTGCTGCTCTTCTTCGAAGGCATGTTTTTCTTTTTGTCGAACTGTTTGCGATTGAACACGAAAACTGAACTAATGAACCGTAGCCTAAGATGGACTATTTATTACGAAAACAGCAGCTTCCCATTCCACAGCATTTTTCTAAAGTCCAGTGATTGGTGCAAAAATTTTCTCTCCCAATTTTTGAATAATACACCCTCTCACATCTCTTGAGAGTGAAAAGCCTTACGATTGGTGAAAAAATTTCCCTCGCCAGTTTTGAATAACTTGTGTCCACCTCCCTTTAGTACACTCCCTTTTTCGAATCTTGACTGTGAGAATGCGAGATTTTCCTCTTCTCGCAAAAAATAATCCTGGGGAAAATCTCACTCTGAATTTACTTAGCATGTCTAAAAAAATTGATGCATATCTGTGCGAGAGACATCTGTGCACACAGTCAGTAAAATATATTGAGCAGCCTTTGCGTTCACCTACAAAACAGCAGGTTTATCACAAACGAAAATCGTGCAGTGTTGTCTCTGGAAAAGTGCGAGGGATAGTACCTGCAATTTGTACGCACAGTCGGTGGTCAATATTTTCTAGCTTAGCGTTATTACTATTATTATTATTATTATTACTATGAAGGAGGGACCACCAAGATCTCTGGTACTTAGGCTGTAAACCCATTGTATCACTCTTCCTCATGGCATCCCCTACGCAGGTAAGCCTGCCCTTCTTTAGAAGGTCAATATGGCTCCCGCGTCGAGTGTCCTAATCTCTTCGTACGTGGGGAAAGACTCCCCCAAGCACTGATGTCTGAGCTGTGTAAATTTTAGGCACACGGTCAGTACATGGGTAGGCGTTTCTTCCGCGCCCTCGCACCACCTGCATATACCCGTAGCCTCCTTTCCCATCTTCAGACCGTCATACCTCAAGCGGATGTGCCCGGTCACTATCTGTGTCAGGAGTCGGGAGTTATTTCTGCTGCCTCCTGCGATGCACTTGGTCCAGTCGACATTGATGTCCTGTCCCATTACCGCTTTGGTTTGTCTACATCCTTGAGTTCATTGCCATTCCTTAGTATGCTCCCTCTCAATCCAGCCCCGGATTTCGCCCGTTAGCAGGCACCTTGCGGCATGGCTCCGGCCCGATTGGAGGGCGTTTAGCTCCCAAAGCTGCAAGTCTATCTGTTATTTCGTTACCCCTGATCCCGGTGTGCCATGGGACTCAGAGTAGCCTGACCTTGTTGTTGTGAGCGGTCAGCCGATTTACAACCACTTTGCATTCCCAGACCAGTCTGGAGGACGTCCTGTGAGCCATAAGTGCTCTAAGTGCAGCCTGACTGTCTAAACAAATGGTGATAATTACATCCCTTGCGCCGAGTTCAATGTTTCTCTGAGCGCAGGTCAGTATAGCGTATTTCTCGGTCTGGAAGACCGTAGCATACCGCCCCAAGGAAAAGAAGGTTCCCTTTCCATTCCTTGGGTAGTAGTACCCCGAACCAGTGCCGGTCTCTGCCCTAGAGCCATCTGTGAACCAGACGTCCTCAGTTCCTGGTAGACTGTCCCTGCGGGCCTTCCATTCTTCTCTTGTCGGTATAACGACCCCGTAACTTCTTCCAAAGAAGTAACGCGGGATCATCATATCAGTTTTGATGGAAAATTCCGGCAGGAGACCCACCCCACCCGGGAGCCGGGTGTGCCTCGTGCCTTGTGTCCATTGACCATACGCATTGAGTCTGTGCACTGCCTTAGCAGGCATCCCAATGATAGTAAGATGGAGTGGTTCCACCTTCGCAAGGATTCCAAGTGCCTTGGTGGGCGTGGTCCTATAGGCCCCTGTCGCCCCCCTTAGCACTTGTCCCCTGAGTTTCTCTAGCGCCGCCCTAGCACCCGCAAACTCCGTTCTTGGCCATCAGACCAGCGTGGCGTAGGCCAGACGAGGTACAAGGACTGCCCTGTATAGCCACAGTATAATCCGAGGACTTAGTCCCCATGTACTGCCAAATGCCCTGTGACATGTCCATAGAGCCACCAGGAATTTATCGCACTGGTCCCTGAGATGCTTCTCAGGGACCAGTGCGATCAGGATAGTTTTTTATCAAGAACAATGCCGAGGTACTTAGCTGAGTCCTTTACCTGTAGGGCGACTCCAGAGAGTTTGGGCACCCTGTAGGCATCTAACTTGTACTTGCGGAAGAAGATTACCAACTTCAACTTTATCCGGGTTAACCGAAAGTCCCATCGAGCAGCACCATCTCTCCACTTTCCTTAATTCAAGCTGCATGGTGTCCATGGCTGCGCCAATTTCACTTCCTTTTATCAGTATCAGTATCAGTAGCCCATTTGCCATCAGGCACCAATTGGTGGGCGACACCACCCCGCCCTGCGCGCATCCCTTATTGACCTTGCCGGAGACCGTTACGGTTCCGAGACTCGAGATCACAGTCCTGCGTGTAAGCATGCCCTGAAGCCATTTTATTAATGGTCTAGGCAACCCGTGCAGTCCTGCCTCTTTGACAACTCCTTCGATAGAGGTGCAGTTAAACGCTCCCTCTATGTCTAGAAAAACTCCCACCATTACCTCCCCCCTTTCCAGCTGCTCCTCAATGCGCTAAACCGCCGAGTGTAAGGCAGTCTCTGTAGAGAATCCCGCCCTGTACGCTTGCTGGTTAGGAAGCACGGTTAGGATATCGTCTTGAATAAATCTATCCACCAATCTTTCTAGTGTCTTGAACACAAAGGAGTTAAGACTTATCGATCTGTAATCCTTGACAGTGGTGTGACTTGGCTTCCCTGCCTTAGGAATAAATGCAACCTTGGCCGTTTTTCATATTTTAGGTATATGAGCCAAAGCTACACTTGCTCTGAAGAGCTTTACCAAGGGGCCAATCAGTTCCTCCAGCCCTTCTTGAAGGAATGCCGGGTAGATTCCATCGATGCCCTGCGCCTTGAAGGGTTGAAAGTTCCTTATGGCCCACTTGACCTTTTCCGGTGTGACGTCCTTCGCCGCCAGATCCCATGCCGCACTCTGCTGCCTATTCCTACCCGATCTCTCATCCCCCATCTCGTGGGAGAGCCGAAAGCCCGGGAAGTTGGCTTCCAGAAGTAGTTTTAAACACTCCTCTTCCGAGGTTGTGTATTCTCCTGTAGGCAGTCTGATTGCTTCAAGTCATACCTCAGGATTTTTCGCGAGTATCCGGAGGAGTCTGGCCGCGTCTGGATATCTCTCGATATCCTCGCAGTAGTCCCTCCATCCCTTGATTCTCACCACGTTGATGCGGTTTTTGTATAGCTTTTTGGCTTCTCTGTAAATCTGCCAATCGTCACTATTGCGGGTATTCTTGGCCCTGTTAAAGGTCCTCCCCGTTTCACGTCGCAGATTCTCTAGCTCTCGGTTCCACCATGGGGTACCCCATGTTCCCTTTGGGATGGTCCAGGGACAGCTTCTCTGAAAAGAGATGTTTACTATCTCACCTAGCTCAAATGCCCAGTGATCAAGCTCATCCGTTGTTCCAAAGCTTGGTTTAAAGGATTGAATCTCGTTCCTAAGGTTTTCCCTAAAGAACGCCCAGTCCGTTTTCCTGGGATTCCTAAAGGCCCTTGTTTCCGAGCATCTTTCCTTCCATTCGAATGGGATGTACCTGTGGTCGGACAGTGCAGGTTCGTTAGATACCCGCCAGCTGCCCACCCACCCCTCCGTTCCAACTGTACACAGGGTTAGGTCAATCACCTCACTTCTAACCGAATTGTAGAAGGTGGGTTCTCTGCCCCTGTTCATAATACGCAGACTCGTCGTTACCAGATACTACAGCAGTGCATCGCCCCTACCGTTAGTATCCGAACGCATCCCAGTATAAGAGGAGTGCTTTGCTGTCCGCAGTGTTCAACAAAATCTTGTACGTCCCTTGGTGGGGGCTCTTCCTGGGAGTCTTATGGGAAGTAACCGGAGGCCACCACAACCTCCCTCTCAGAACCCCCTCCTACAGGGAGTTTGATCTTTATTGCCGTAAGGTCCCTGCTGTACCGAGCCGGAAGTAGCAGAGCATCAAAACCTTTAACAAGTATGCACGCCCTGGGAACGCTGCACGTGGGGTCTCTATAGAACCGACCGGCGCCCCCAAGACCTCTGATCCCCCCGTGACTAGCAGGCTTCTGGCCGAGGCGTCTTTACTATGATGCAAGTTTATTTCTGTAAACACTATCTCGTCACCAGCCATGGTGATTAGGACGGGACAGTGTTGCTCTGTTCGCCCTGCCCCCGGGGATCCTCATCTACCCTGACGGTAATAGGGCCAAGGCCCCAGTGCAGTTGAAAGTTGCGCTGCCAGAGCAGCCTTACTGAGGTTTCGGGTATGCTGAGCACCAGGAAGGTTCCACAGTCTGGCCCCCCTGCTTTCGATACTCAGCACCCTCCACCTACTAATCAACAGGTCCGGGTGCCTGTGACTCAGTCAGCTCAGAACCACTCCCGGCTCAAGCCTGTTTCCAGGCACGCGGAGGCTCTTCGAGGCTTCTTGAGCTCAGAAATCCCAACCATGAGGAGTTTTGCGCCCTCCCAAGGTCTTAGCCGGGGGATAATTTCCTCCAGCCAGTCCCTCGAAATGGTGTTTCTGGCTACCACGAAGATGGACCCCATTTTCACGAAGGAGTCATCGAACTCGGGCCACGGTCCATTGGGGATCTTGTTGATATCTGTCTGGACCGCCTCGCTGCCGAGTGCTAACTGCTGATGCGTTAGCTCTTCGTCAGGATATCCCTCGCACACGATCGCCCTCGTGAGGAGGTCCACCATCCTGGCAGCCATTATTTTAGGTTCCACGTTGGGAATCCCGAGGCCCGACCTCGTTCAGGAGAGAGACCTGACAGCATTTCCCGTTTTACGGGAATCCTGCCAGGGAAGCTATTCTTGAACCCGAGAGGCGGTATCCCGCATCAGCTCAATTTCGCCGCCACGCCAGGACGACTCGAGTTCAGGACGTTACGCTCCCGTCACCGGAGCCGAAGCGACCACAAAGACTCACAGGACAAGATCCCATACTAGGCCCTAAATAGCGGGCACTCGACAAGGTGGCAACCCCCGGTGGGAGTAGCTTAGCGTTTCTCAGTCAAAAAACAGCTGACATTAGAAGCTGTATACATCTGCGTGGGATAGTTTGTATACGTATCCAAGAATTATCTACACGAAGACTGTATAGTGAGCATTATCGCATACATTGCGTAAAAGTAGAGGAAAATACCTGTGCAAGGGTCGTCGTCCATACCTGCGCGAGGGAGGACGAGCATGAACCCACTACAAAATTTTTTTTTCGGGACCCGGAGAAGGGAAGATTGGAACTCATACATACTACGGTTACTGGCTCACTTTGAGAGTGAGGTGAATTTTCGATCGCTAGGAGAGGGAAGGAAGGGATCGACAATCCCTAGCGACCAATTACTACACGTGCGCACACCCGTATTATTACACCTGACAGTGATCATCGTCGCGACGAGCATCCACGACAACTGAGGCCACACCAACCTACGTCCTCATCGATCGCATAAACGCGATACTGAGCAGCACCCGCCTCAAAACATGCACAGAACTGTGCAGCCTGGCTAGAAGAGATGCCTCCTCACCATAGATCATCCAGAGACCGTCGTTCAACCTTGCATACCGGAGGTCGTGCCCAACGTGTATAGCAAAACCCGTAAGTCTCAACTGATACTTCCCGAATTATACTGACGTGAACTTACAGACGCCTTATCTTTCACTTACGAACTCGACAGGGTTAAATGTTGGCGGTCGAGAAACCCTGGACGCGAAAACAGTGCGGCAAACTTCACTCGCCGTGAATTTTGTATTTACAGGCAACCCGGCTGCATTGAACGGAGTCGTCATTGCACCTGTCACAGACGCACACGTCTGCAACGCGAGCAGCGAAGACGAGTCAGCGATAAGAGTCCGCCGAGACGTACTACGATGCATAGCGTTCGAATGCATCGTAGACGTTAGCTCAGTGGTTAGAGCACAGGCCTCTGGTTCTTGGGTCCGCGAGTTCGAGTCCCGTCGTCTACTTTTTCGCTTTCGACTCTGTCTCCTCTCCGTTTGTAACACACCAATGGCTAACGTCCGTCGACGACTTCAGCATCATCGAGGAAGAGCCGTGGCGCATTAGTTTATTGTAGATAGAAACCGCTCGATGACACGGCGGCATTTTCGCAGCCGCCGTGCACAAGTCCAATTGCCCCGTTACAAATTGTATTAGAAGCCATCCATATCCCTACTGAAAAAAATTGTTCGATTTTTTTTTGTTTATCCGGAGAGTTGGAGGAATGCATAATGCACCATGACAGGAGCCGTGCGAGGCTCCCCGTGTGTGAGGCTCTCCTGGTGTGGGACAACAGCAGGCATACTCACTAAAACTCCCGCTCTCAGAAGGCCGCGAAAAACCCCCCGGTAGCCGTTTTCGCATTCCTTCGGGGGTCGCCCGTCTTAAGCTATTCTAGCCGACAACTAGTCTTTCAAACACCCGTCATTGTTCTTCGCGCGGAGGACTTCGCGTTTCAGCTACAGTCTCGGGCGTAAACGCCCCTATCGTCAGCTCCAGTACTTTACGTTTCTCGGCCCAGCGTGGGCAGTCAAAAATCGTGTGTCTCACGTCGTCCCGTTCGTCACCGCAGTACTTACACCCCGGTGAAGCCACCCTGTTCATCACGAACAGGTAGGTTCTAAAGTATCCGTGACCGGAGGAAAATTGGGTAAGGTAATTGGGTAAGGATCCTAGTCCATCTAGCCTTTGGACAATCGATCCACCTAGTCGGCCGATTGCGCATTGTTATTTCTCTCTCTTCCACGGCGATCGAGATGTTACTCGACGCTAAGCGAGCCTCGTAGATCCGCTTACGTTCAATCGCAAGAAGATCCACGGGGATTACCCCCGCGATTACCATCGATGCCTCGGCCGCGACTTTCCGGTAGGAGCATGCTATTCTAGGGGCCCCCTTCGCTGTACATCCGTTATCTTGTTCCGATACTTATTCATACTCATTGCGTTGGCCAACACCTCTGCTCCATATAACAGGATAGAGTTAGTGGTCGCCATGAGTAATCGCCTGACTGTTGGCCTAGGCCCACGGACGTTAGCCATGAGTCGGCTAAGTTGCGCAATCCTAGTCGTGTTATTCCTAGATACTTGGCTGATGGTTTCGTCGTTATAGTCTCGGTATAATGGTATATGGCATATAGGTATAATGGTCGGTATCCGCTTTCCCGTCAATAGGACAATTTCAGTCTTATCAAGCGTCAAAGTCAATCCGTGGTTCGCCATCCACCATAGCACTCTGCTCATGATCGCGTTTAACTTCGCTTGCGCAATTGCTACATTCCGTGCGTTTATAACCGCGGCCACGTCGTGTACGTATCCAACGAGCATCTCGTCCCCCGGCATTTCGAGTTTTAGAAACCCGTCGTATAAGATACCCCAAAAGTCTGGACCCAAAATCGAACCCTGCGCTACTCCTGTAGTTATAGGTCTTCTTCTGTGCCCTTCTTTCGTGTCATACTCGATAACCCGGTCCCTCAGATAATCTTCCGAAAGACGCATAAGGTATCGCGGCATACAGAATGATTCTAAGGCAGCATGTATGTCGGTCCATCTTGTCGAGTTGAATGCGTATTTAACGTCTAACGTAACTAGAATCACAATGTCTCTAGTCGTGTGTCTGACTTCTTCTACTTTCTTTACCGTGTTTGTTACCACTCTAACGGCCCCTATGGTAGATCGCCCTTTTCTAAAGCCATACTGTTTATTGTATTCTCGGTTTAACCAAAGCTTCCCCTGTCTTTCCCATTGTGTCTAAAAGACTCAGTGGTCTATAGAAAGTGTCCGCATCCACTTCTTTTTTCGGTTTTTCAATCAGTACAAGTCTTGCTCTTTTCCACCGCGTGCTAAAATCTCTCTGCATCAGGCACTGGTTGTACATCTCCAAGAGCAGTTCTGGCCGTTGCAACGCAACGATCCTGAGCATTTCCGCAGGGATTCCATCCATTCCAGGTGCCCTGATATTCTTAAGGGACGAAGTTTCCGCGATAAGTTCGCCTTCTGTAAAGAGAGGTATCTCGTCTGCCGGTATTTCCGCCGCTTCTGTCTGATAGGGTGTGTGGGAAACAGCCCATCGATTACTTTTTCCATTGTAACGATCGCGTATCCATCGCCGAATGTGTTTTTCTCAACGTCGTCGATGATCTTTGTCCAGCAGTGGCGCTTACTCTCTTTTATCGTGTCTCTGAGAATTTTTCGCAATTCGTCCTGTCATTTGGAGAGGTTTGGATCTTCAGACCTTTTCTTTTTCCAGGCTCTTTGAGCCCTTCTTCTATTATGGAAGTTTTCTTTCCTAAGATCCGCAATGTCGTCTGTCCACCAGTACACCAGTCTTTTCTGGTGGCTGGTAGACATCCTGGGCATGGTCGCATCGCGGATCTCAGTAATCAGATTAGTGGTACTCTCGACTAATATCTCTGCTCTTTCGCGTCCGCCTAATTCGTGTGAGATCCCGTTGGATGGGAGGTTCACACTTTGAATTAACTCCGCGAGTGTCTCTCGGTTTATGCGTCGGGTATTCCATCTTGGCGCTCGACTATGATTTCTCCGTGTACTGGTTTGACGGTCTTTGTTGATATTGAATAGAATATACTGGTGGTCGCTAGCTGTATATTTTTCCGTGACGTGCCAGTCTCTTATGTTCCAACAGCACACTTCCAACAGCTAGTGCTTCTGTCAGGGCCCTTGCATTTGGTTTTTACGTGCCCGTAGCCAAGGCAACGGTAGCATCGCGTGATACTTGCTCTCACCCGCACTCGGCAGTTTATCCAGCCGATGCGAATCTTTCCTTTTTTGAGCAGAGCGGCGGCCTTAGTCATGTCCAATTTAACTACTGCCATCCTCTGCTCTCTCGAGTTTGGCTCGAACAGATGGATTTTAACATCCTCTTCGCAACAGTCCGTCGCGGCCTCGATAGCACTGTTAACCTCTTCCTTTGTCGTAAGTCCATCGATGTCCCTGATCTCTAGTGTTACCTTGGAGATCTTGTTCTCAATCGTGCCTACTTGTCCGATTGCGTTTTGGATAGCGTGTCCAGAGTTACCCCTAGATACTTTGCGGATGGTTTCGTCGTTATAGTCTCGCCGGCTACCTTCATCGGTATGGTGGTAGGTATGCGCTTTCCTGTCAGGAGGACTATTTCAGTCTTATTAAGCGCTAAAGTCAAGCCGTGCGTCGACATACACCATAGCACTCTACTCATAATCGCGTTTAGTTTCGCTTGCGCGATGTCCACCTTACGTGCCGTTATAACCGCGGCTACGTTGTCTGCGTATCCCACAAGCATCACACCTCCCGGCATTTCGAGTTTTAGAAGCCCGTCGTACAAGATGCCCCAGAATTCCGGCCATAAGATCGAACCCTGTGCTACTCCTGCAGTTATAGGTCTTCTTCTACGTCCCTGCTTCGTGTCATACTCTATAACCCGATCCCTCAGATAATCTTCCGTAAGACGCATAATGTATTGCGGCACACCGAAAGACTCTAAGGAATCATCTATGTCGGTCCATCTTGCTGAGTTAAACGTATTTTTTACATCTAACGTTACCAAAACTACGATGTCTCTAGTCGCGTGTCTAACCTCTTCTACCCTCTTTACCGCATCTGTTACGCAACATTTTTATTCTACGATCAGCTATATATATGCCTATAAATTATGGCCATTTTTTATCCGTTTTCATCGTCATGTATACAACTGATCGTAAAATAAAAATGTTAATCTAAATTTTCAAAACGAAAGCGGAAGGAAAGAGCTGCAATTTGAGCCCCGGATGATCGAAATTGACTGCTTGGATCAAAATAAGGATTTTAACAATAGGAAAAATCGCTGATTTTCGTAAAAAATTGAAAAAATAGTGATTTTTTGCCATTTTCAAACCTAGACAACTTTTGACCTAGGCAACCATTCTTAACCCACAAGCCCTCAAATTAATTCTTTTTTTTAATACTTTACTTCTATTAAAACACATTTTTGGATTGCGGTTCCAGACAAAAAGTGGCAATTTTCTGATTTTCGTTTATTTTCCCCGTGTTAAATTCCCATAAGAGAATTTCAAGTGCCCTGCAAAAAAGTTTGGCAAGCTATCGGCCATGTACGCGCGCATTTTCTTATTCTATTTCTTATTCTAGATGGCCCAAAGAATGAAAATAAGTTGGTCTAGTAGGTGTGCCCTCAGTTTGAAATTTTTAACTTCCAACACCCGAGTTGTTTCCACTCGCTCGTGGATTTGCTCATATATATATATATATATATATATATATATATATATATATTAACTTTTAAAATTTTATTTATATGATCTATAGGTCGAAATTACTTTTGGAAATAAATTGATATAGTTATAGGAGCAAAATTTCCGAAAATTATTTTTAATTAAAAAAAATAGTAGTAGAACTACTATATAGCAGAAACTATTAAATCATACAATATTAATTAAGTTAAAAATTCTGTCTTTCTGAAATTTAATTACAAAAAGTAATTACCGAAAAAAATGGGTTCTAAACAAGATTTATCGAATTAAATTATAGAACAACAAGCTTCTATCCTAATTTATACCACCCATAAAAATCTTTAGAATGCCAACCCATGGTCTTGGGTTGTTTTTTGAGGTTAGGGGCGAATCTTGAACATGATTCTCAAATTGATAATATTTTCGAAGAAGCTAGTACCGTTATGTTACCGACTCAATTACGACAATTCTTCGCATGGTTTTTACTTTTAGAAAATATTCAAGGTGATCCAATTTGGAATAATTATAAAAATAGTTTCACAGAGAATTTTTTCGATAACAAAGAAAGTCGTGCTCTTTCAAATATAAACCAAATATTTGAATTAGAGAATACATCATGTGAATCATTCAAATAACCTATGCCAAACAAAACTTTCTTACAAAACATTGGCAATAATGAAGAAATTATACATTGCAAATTTATGTTTGAATCAATGTACGCTCAGTTGAACAATGACCAAAAACATATTTTCAACATGTTCACAAATTCTTAAAATGTATTTTATAGATGGTCCTGAAGGTTCTGGAAAAACATTTTTATATAAAACTTTAATTTATTATTTTATTTCTCAAAATAAAAAAATTTTATCAATGACATGGACTGGAACAACTTCAATATTACTTCCTAAGGGACCAGTCATAGAAATTTTCGTTTACCTTTAGATTTGACCATTATTGAAACCGCATTTTTACAATTTAAATCTGATAAACAAAAACTACGAGAAGTAGATTTAATCATTTGGGATAAAGCTTTTATGATTCCTAAAAAAGCTTTAAAAATAGTCGATAAAACTTTACGTGATATATGTGATAATGAAACTCATTTTGGGGATAAATTATTAATTATAGGAGGCGACTTTCGGCAAATTCTTTCTATTTTAAAAAATAGTAGTAGAAGCATTATTATAGCAGAAACTATAAAATCATCATACCTTTGGTCATATTTCCATATTTTAAAATTAAATATAAGTATGCGTTCATTTAATGAACATTTTTCAAAATTATTGTTAAAAATTGGAGTAGGAAAAATCAAAACATTTAAAATTCCCAAAGAATGGAAAACGAATAATATATATTCAACAATTTTTGGCGCAGATGCATCGTCAGCTAGGTAAGCCGCCACCTGAGAGCTCGCGCATGCATCTCCACCCGCGCGACCGCTCGCCGTCGACGAGTCGCGTCGACGACAGAGCGGGCAGATCACCGGCGACTTCCCAACTAGACAGAGCTCCCTTTTTGGGACTAATAGACGAGCTTGCTCTCCACCTCTGCCTCCTTCTTTTCTGCGCCTCCAAGTGCTCTCTGGGAGCACCCACCCATTCCGTGACATCAGGCATCCCTACGTGGGGCTCAGCAGCAGCCAAGACAGCAGCTGAGTTTACGGCAACTTTCCACCACAGCCGTTTGAAAATTATTCAGAGAATTTTTAAAAGAAGTCGGAGGAAAGCAGAACGTGGTACCAAGATAGCCACCACAGAATACAACAGCGATAAGCCAAGGAGAGCAAATAATTCAGCCGACAAAGTCCACGAGGTCGCCGAGGCTCTCGACAACCGTCGGACCTAAACAAAAAAAAAGAAAAAAAGATTACGCAAAGCATCGAAAAAGCAGTCGGCCGGTTGAACAAAGAAGGCCCCGACTGAAAAATAAGTCTCAAAAATCCACAAAGTCCATCTGGGCCCAAAAAGTCGATCTGGGCGAACGCAGAAGCAGTAAAACCGTCGACGCGAACCAGCCGCCGACGAGCCAAGCAGTTCAGCAGCCGTCGCTACAACCAGACAACCGGAGCCAGCACCAGACTCCACGCGCAACACAGTCGTCGGCGCGGACCAGCCGCCGACACGCGAGAGCAGCGTCACCAGCAACCAGCATGGACAGAGTCATCGAAGTCGCGCTCAGCTTACTGTAAGTCCCTCTCATTAAATATCGACGCAGCTTGGCTTCCGGGAACGAATTTAAATACCCATACATATTTTTGCGAGCGCTAGCTTCAGTGTAAAGTCCGCGCACCACAAATCAAAGCAAAAAAAATATATTACGGCACCCCCGAAAATTGGGCGCACGCAGCAAGGACAGAACTTCAGGTGCAGAGAGCGATCCACAAGATTCACGAAAACAATTGAGCCGGGCACATCGGATATTTGAAATACATCAGAAAATGCCGCCGCGTTATCAAAGAAACGTAACGCGTACGTTAAGCGCCGCGGTATTAGAGTCAAGCGATTCAGAAGACAAGACACACCGCACAAGAATGACGCGAAATTGGAGCACAGCTCAAAAACAGCTAGTCGAAAATAGCAGCACGGTCTCGCGAAGAACCAAACTATGCAATCAGACGGATAAAGAAAGTCGCGAATTAATCGACATAAGGGCAAACAGCCCGGCATTATCATATGTGGGATTACCGCAGGACCCCCAATCTACTCAGATCGACATGAAAAATCTTGAGAGTAGATTGGAAGAATTGCGCTTAGATCAGTCCGTGCAAGTTGATAACCCGTGGGGACCAATCGGACAGCCACTAGAAACCCCCGAATGCCTGGCGATAAATGCTAGATGTCAGCAAAATATCGCGAATTTGTGCGGCGTGAAAAATATAGTGTGGCGCAATAACGATCTAATTACTGATGGCCCCAAGCCTCAGGACTACGGTTTACCCACGGCCACCGATAGTACGCAACTCGTGGGCCTCCCACCCATTTTAACGATAAACGAATTAGGGCAAAAAGAAACAGACGGGGGAATGGTACGTGCGGAACCAGCCATAGTAAACGAGGCGGGCATGTCGAAACTTCGCTTGTCCAGGGAACAACTTCAAAAAATAATTAGAGAGTCGATCCGGCAGTATAGTGAAGAAGAGGGGTCAATACTCGGTAGTAAGGCAATCCGGCGATATCGGGCCCGCGAAGGTAACACCGAACAACGCGGGAGGACGTACGCAAAAACAAAAACACCGAGACGCGACGAAAAGACACCTGACAGACGAGAAAGGTCGCGCGAACGAGGAGCGATAAGGCGGCAATCGCGAGACAAAAAAAAATACGGTTGTACGTGACAGTCCGAGAAAAATCAGAGACGACGCGCGTGGCCAGAATATCTCGCGAGAAATTCGCAGAAACGCGTATGAGCCCCATAGCATCCGTCGCTCACCGTACCGCGAAGCGGCCGCAAATTCGAACAGAATCCGAAAAATGCACAGCTCGCCCAGCCGCGGATGTATGCGATATAACAGCCACACAACACCGAGACGCTCACATAATGCGTATTACGCGGATACGGAATCGGACAGCGAGGACGATTTTGAAACAGAATCAAATGACGAACTGGAAACAAGACGAGACAGAGCGCGCACATACGACGACTACTCGAGCGAAACACCCGATAGCGAATATGAGAGCAACCCAGGCACTCGACCGGATTGCGCGATATACGAACTAGTTACAAGCGCAACAGACATAACATTCGACGAAAATTACGAAAAGCGGCGCAGAGCCCGGGAGAAAAAGTGCTGGCGCCCATTGCATTTAGAACAAGAAGAATTTGAGAAAGAAATCTATGCCCGCGGGTCGCGAAAACCTCATGTAAACCCGGAGACAAAATCGGAGCGCCGCAGCAGATAAGTCGACTAATCGGACCAGGATGAACGCGATGCGTACCGCAGAAGTAACCATTGGCGAGCAAACGGCAACGGCGGAAAAAGACGCGGCGACGATGAGCCTTTCAAATTTCCAGGGGAAGGCGAAGGGCACCTGCACCAACAGGAAATTGAGCACACATCCATCAATCACGGATATCCTTACACTCAATACACACCCGCCCCCCCCGAGAAATGAAAGCTCGTTATACCATGATAGCGACGAAGCGCCGCGAAAGAAAATGTCGTCCCACCAAGCAGCCAGCTACATATCATATTTCGACGGCGATCCCGACAACTTGAATTTCTTTTGTAATGCCGTACGCGAAGTGGCAGATAAATTCGGACCGGCGCACGATAAATTCCTACTAATGCAAATTGCTAATCGATTAAGAGGGAAGGCTGCTGATGGCTACCGAGCCAGAACCGCCGATTATTCGTCCGTCGAGGAATTATTAAGCGATCTAACCCTTCACTACGCGAATATAGGTATTGTGGAGCAAAGCCACGCCTAGATACGCACAGCAAGGCTAGGTGAAAGCGAAACCGCAGGCGACTACGGCTTGCGCGTCAGAAAATTATATAACCGATTGAAAACTATTCTTAACCCAGCCCCAGAGTTATCGAACGCCGACAGGGAGGCGCGACGGCGACAGGCAGACAAGGTCGTGCTTGAGCAATTCTTGCTTGGACTCAAGCCCCCTCTTGACCACTTGGTTCGAAGTAAAGGCCCTAAATCCCTGGGTGCCGCCATCACGGTAGCGATCGGGTATGAAGGGAAGCAAAGCGCGAGGTCAGCCATACTCAGCGAAACCAGCGCTGCAAGGGCATCAGCACAGGTGCGTCTAGTGACCGCCGAAGAAGCTAGCCCCGCTGCGGATAGAGACGCAAGGCCGGAAAAACCCAACGCGCAGCCCGACCGCCACACCGAAAAAACATATTGCACGTACTGCAAGATGACAGGCCACCCTCTTGAAGAATGCTGTACAATAATAAGACACGCCGCGGAAAAAATAATACAAAATCCGGTAGCAAATAGAGGCAGGAATTTTCGCTATGACGATAATAATGGAAACAGCAACAATAATGGAACAAATCCAGAAAATCGCAACTCGAGCAACGGCCCCGCGAGTAATCTAAACGGCAACCAGAACTATAACAACGGGGGCGATAGCAACAACGGCGGATACCGCGGCAGAAACCCGAACTTTAACCGTAATTCCCGGTTTAACAATTACCAAAATAATCGCAATTACGGCCAAAATAACTGAAATAATTACAGCAACAATCGCTATAACAATCACTATAATCACCGTAACGATAATCGCAATAATAATTACAGTGATAACCACAATAATAATCGCAATAGTAACCGTGATAATAGCCGCGACAACGGTCAAACAAATAACGAAACTAATAGCCAAAATTTAAACTAGAAGCACGCTCGCCGCGTTCCTCAAGCGCCGAGCGTTGCAAAGAAGCACGGGAAAAAAGAGAAGAAAATATTATAGGCGAACAGCATGAAAACTCATCCGCGATTAGATTCTTGACAGCCGGTAGACAAGCGCCGATTGTAAAAATAGAGAGCCCTCAGTTGAGGGCTAGAACGGGCAAATTTTACGCAGACTCGGGAGCAGACATTTCAATTATAAAAGTAGGGGAACTAGCCATTCACATAGTGCCGAATGAATTCCCGATAAGCGAATCAGGGATCATCGGCTGGGATATAATAAACGCACGCAAGGGTTGCGTAGATGCCGCGAATAAGAGCCTAAGGCTTAACGAAGTAATTCTGCCGTTCGAAGCAGACGAACAAATTACAATTCCCCCTAGAGTCAGGATGGTTATAAGCGCGCGCGTACCAAATAATAATGCGAAAATCGGGTGGGTTCCACTAACGGACCTACACCCTAACCTACTATTCGGCAATTTTGTAGCTGAAAATAATAATGGCCGAGTCTACGCGGAATGTATAAACATAAGCGAGTCTAAAATAACAATATCTAGCCCCGTTATAGAGTTACTTGATTGCGAAACAATCGCGGATAATACGTTGTACCGAGCCGATGAGGACGGCTCAGCTGAAAATATCGCGAATTTTACAGCGAGTTTGCGGCGTATGTTCGGCTGCGAAAAGCAGCAAGAAAAATATAAAGAAGTAAGTGCATTAAACAATAAACTAATGGCAGACGACAAAGCCAGACGCGAGAGAGTCGAAAAAGTATTGCAGTTAGCAGACACGGAAGGCTGTAACGCGGAAGAAATCGAATTAATTCGGGCGGTTGTCAATGATTATGCCGGAGTTTTCGGCCTCGAAGGTGAGCCACTCCCGGCAACTCACTTACTACAACATAAGATCATGTTAAAGCTAGCCAAGCTCCGTGAGCAAAACGTTGTAGTACCGTCAAACTCGAATTATTCATCGTCGCTATGGATAGTCCCAAAAAAGAACGATGTGCAAGGCAACAAAAAGTTTCGCCTAGTACCAGATTTTTGCGCCCTCAATGAGGAAACGGAAGGAAGTTGCCACCCACTGCCGTTTACTAGCGACATACTTGAACATCTCGCGGCCGCGAATTACATTACGGTGATGGACCTTAAACAAGGGTACCATCAAATCGAGATGCACCCAGAATCCGCGCATCTCACAGCATTTTATGCGCCGGACGGTAATTACGGAAATCAACTGTTGCAATTCAATCGTATGTCGATGGGCCTTAAAGAAGCTACAATCACTTTTACGCGGGCTATGTCCCTAGCTATGGCCGGTCTGCAGGGGGAGGAAGTCGAGATCTATCTCGACGACCTCATAGTATTCAGCGAAACGTTAGACCAATATATGGTCCGCTTGCAACGCGTGTTAAAAAAACTGCTCGAAGCCAATTTAACAGTTGAACCCAGGAAATGCCAGTTCCTGAAAAAGGAGGCGCACGTTCTCGGACATCGTAGGAGGCGGTAGCATTAACACTGACCCGGCCAAAACTAGGGCAATGGCAAAATACCCAATGCTAACCGACCCGAAAAAACTAAAACAAGCACTCGGCCTATTCAGTTATTATCGGCGATTCATAAAAAATTTCTCGGGGATAGCGCGACTGCTATTTAAACTCTTGCAAAAAGAGGCAGAGTATATATGGGACCCGGAGGAAACAGTAGCGTTTAATACATTGAGAGAAATGATGTCAAAAGAACCCGTGCTAAAAGCCCCAGATTTAAACCAACCATTCATCGTAACAACCTATGCAAGTGACTGGGCGCTGGGCGCTATTTTAAGTCAAGGGAAGCTAGGAGCGGATCAGCCCTGCGCGTACGCTTCGCGCTGCCTGAAAGCCAGCGACTTAAAATATCTGACGTACGACAAGGAACTCCTCGCGATAGTATTTGCCAAAGATCAATTTCGCTATTACTTATTCGGACGTAAATTCACATTTTCACACAACCAAGAAACCGGACCTAAGATTTAACCGATTAAAAGCGGCGCTGATCGGGTACGATTTCGATATTATATACCGCCCGGGCAAGAAAAACGCGAACGCCGACGCGCTATCACGAAATCCGGTGATAAGCGAAGGTGAGGATAATCCAGAACTGCCGCGAGTCGAACATTACGCGCTAGCGGACAAGCAAATAAAAGAAAACCCGGACGAAGATGCAGACGCCCCACCGGGCAGAATTTTCCGCACACGCGCAGTCAAAGGGGCAGTAGGAAAGAAAGCACGACAATCGTAATCGATCCCCGACAATTCGAGCGAAGTCGGGAAAATAAAGAAAAAGCGGGACGTGAACGCGCTAATTTTCAGCAAAGCCGATACGCTCGCAGTGAGAAACGAATTTAATGAATTTTACTTGTGTCGCGCGCTGCACGACGTGCACCACGGTGACGAGCTAATTCAAATACGTACACCCCCTTCGTACACCTCCAGTCATACAACGAACACCCTTTTCGCTTCAGAGAAAATCTCGTATATTTAATGTCAGCAGATAACTTTATATCAACTGATATTCAGGAAGCCTTGATCGAACACGGCTACCTCGACGCCGAGGTCCTAGTTAGCAAGCGCCTTAAAGTAGGGGAAATAAACATTACGGAATATAAAGAAACCCAGCTGATAGGAGTTTACGTGAAAAGGCACATCGATGACCGCCCATTGAAAGCAGACCTACAGAAATGTTTAAAAACATTGAGAAGTGTGGTACTCTCGTGCAAAATTAACAGCTTTGCAATAATTCGAGATCTAGCTATATTGTCGATAGCCGAATGGAACAAATTTATCGATCTGTTCGACACCATATTCATGAACAAGCATGTAACAGCAATCCTTTATAAAAATAACTTACCGGTACGTCCGGTAGGCGATCGTATTAAAATCCTAAAAGAGTACCACGAAGCAGCAATGGGAGCTCATCGTGGCATATCCAAAACTTATAACAAGGTAGCCAGCGATTTTTATTGGAGGCACATGCGCCCAGACGTCGCGCGGTGCGCAGTTTGCCAAAGCAACAAACTAGTACGGATAAAAACGCGACTACCTATGTTGATTAGCAATACGCCATCGTTACCTTTCGCGCAAATTGCGTTGGACTTTTACGGGCCACTGGAGCCAACAGAACGTGGCAACAGATACATCCTATCTGTCCAAGACATGCTGACAAAGTATGTAATTTTAATCCCGACGAAACACGCGAGCGCGAACGAAGTGGCATGCGCGCTAACCGAAAAAGTCATCTGCATTTTTGGTCCACCCGCAGCTATAGTTACAGATCAGGGAACACATTTCCAGAATAAAACATTAGAAAACCTCGCGGAAATTTTTGGCATCCATAAGTTTTGCACAACAGCCTACCATCGTCAAGCGAACGGTTCCATCGAACGCATGCACCACACGCTGACCGAGTATTTACGAAAATACGTGAGGAAAACCGATTGCTGGGATGACTGGACCGCGATATGCCAGCACGCGTATAATTGCACGGAACACGAAAGCACGCGTTACACGCCGCACGAGTTGCTGTTCTGAACAAAACCGCAAACTCCATCGAGCTTTCCGCGAAAAAACAACGATATCGCGTATAATCAATAAATCAAGGAGATGACAACGAATTTAACAGCGCTACAATCATATACTGCACTAATATTCGGGTCCCGAGAAGCCTTGCGTGCCGCAAGAACAAAGCCAAGCTGCATGGAGAGAGGGACAAAATGCGAGCTCTCTAGGAGCAAGCTTACCATTACAATTTATTATATATTTACTATACCTTTTATATTATTATACAATATAATACTTTTATTATATATTTATATGCATAATGTTAATCAAATGGGAATATATAGATATAAGTTGCGCTTAGGCCATATCAGCCAAGCCGCAAGTAGCGCCCATAATCATTAATAACGCCAAGCGCGACACAATGGGAAAGATAGGGGAAGCTTTCCAATAAACAGTATGGCTTTAGAAAAGGGCGATCTACCATAGGGGCCGTTAGAGTGGTAACAGACACGGTAAAGAAAGTAGAAGAAGTCAGACACGCGACTAGAGACATTTTGATTCTAGTTACGTTAGACATTAAATACGCATTCAACTCGGCAAGATGGACCGACATACATGCTGCCTTAGAATCATTCGGTATGCCGCGACACCTTATGCGTCTTACGGAAGATTATCTGAGGGACCGGGTTATCGATTATGACACGAAAGAAGGGCACAGAAGAAGACCTATAACTACAGGAGTAGCGCAGGGTTCGATTTTGGGTCCAGACTTTTGGGGTATCTTATACGACGGGTTTCTAAAACTCGAAATGCCGGAGGACGTGATGCTCGTTGGATACGCTGTCGACGTGGCCGCGGTTATAAACTCTCGGAATGTAGCAATTGCGCAAGAGAAGTTAAACGCGATCATGAGCAGAGTGCTGTGGTGGATGGCGAACCACGGATTGACTTTGGCGCTTGATAAGACTGCAATTGTCCTATTGACGGGAAAGCGGATACCGACCATTATACCTATATGCCATATACCATTATACCGAGACTATAACGACAAAACCATCAGCCAAGTATCTAGGAATAACTCTAGTCACAAAGCTGAACTACGGGGAACACCTAGATCGCGTCTGTAAAAAAGCCACGACTAGGATTGCGCAACTTAGCCGACTCATGGCTAACGTCCGTGGGCCTAGGCCAACAGTCAGGCGATTACTCATGGCGACCACTAACTCTATCCTGTTATATGGAGCAGAGGTGTGGGCCAATGCTATGACTATGAATAAGTATCGGAAAAAGATTATGGCGGTACAGCGAAGGGGGCCCCTAGAATAGCATGCTCCTACCGGACGGATGCGGCCGAGGCATCGATGGTAATCGCGGGGGTAATCCCCGTGGATCTTCTCGCGACTGAACGCAAGCGGATCTACGAGGATCGCTTAGCGTCGGGTAGCATCTCGATCGCTGCGGAAGAAAGTGTTGAGTGTAAGCGAGCAGACTACGGTCCGCCGGAGACTCCATGCGTGCAAAGCATGATGGGACTGCGCTCTTCCCCTCTCACCGGCCTCGCCGGCCAGCGCCGACGCCGCGGCTGCGTACTCGCCCCCGACCTCGAGCTTCGTCGTCGTCCTCGTCGCCGTCTGTCCCCGAAAAGTCTTTGTTCTCGAGCTTGCGCGACTCACTCTCTCTCTCTCTCTCTCTCTCTCTCTCTCTCTCTCTCTCTCTCTCTCTCTCCTCTTATTTTTTCACTCCTGACTCTTTAATGCCTCCTCGTATTCCGCGAGGATAGCTTTTCGTTGGATCCTTATTAAATATGTATGCCCGTGGGTGGACAGGAAGTGGGGAGAGGTTAACTTTTACCTTACCCAGTTTCTATCCGGTCACGGATACTTTAGAAGCTACCTGTTCGCGATGAACAGGGTGGCATCACCGGGGTGTAAGTACTGCGGTGACGAACGGGACGACGTGAGACACACCATTTTTGACTGCCCACGCTGGGCCGAGAAACGTAAAGTACTGGAGCTGTCGATAGGGGCGTTTACGCCCGAGACTGTAGCTGAAACGCGAAGTTCTCCGCGCGAAGAACAATGCTTAAGACGGGCGACCCCCGAAGGAATGCGAAAACTGCTACCGGGGGGTTTTTCGCGGCCTTCTGAGAGCGGGAGTTTAGTGAGTATGCCTGCTGTTGTCACACACCAGGAGAGCCTCACACACGGGGAGCCTCGCACGGCTCCTGTCATGGTGCATTATGCATTCCTCCAACTCTCCGGATAAACAAAAAAAAAAAAAAAATCGAACAATTTTTTTCAGTAGGGATATGATTGGTTTCTAATACAGTTTATAACGGAGCAACTGGACTTGTGCACGGCGGCTGCGAAAATGCCGCCGTGTCATCGAGCGGTTTCTATCTACAATAAACTAATGCGCCACGGCTCTTCCTCGATGATGCTGAAGTCGTCGACGGACGTTAGCCATCGGTGTGTTACAAACGGAGAGGAGACAGAGTCGAAAGCGAAAAAGTAGACGACGGGACTCGAACTCGCGGACCCGAGAGCCAGAGGCCTGTGCTCTAACCACTAAGCTAACGTCTACGATGCATTCGGACGCTATGCATCGTAGTACGTCTCGGCGGACTCTTATCGCTGACTCGTCTTCGCTGCTCCCGTTGCAGACGTGTGCGTCTGTAACAGGTGCAATGACGACTCCGTTCAATGCAGCCGGGTTGCCTGTAAATACAAAATTCACGGCGAGTGAAGCTTGCCGCGCTTTTTTCGCGTCTAGGGTTTCTCGACCGCCAACATTTAACCCTGTCGAGTTCGTAAGTGAAAGATAAGGCGTCTGTAAGTTCACGTCAGTATAATTCGGGAAGTATCAGTTGAGACTTACGGGTTTTGCTATACGCGCTGGGCACGACTTCCGGTGTGCAAGGTTGAACGACGGTCTCTGGATGACATATGGCGAGGAGGCATCTCTTCTAGCCAGGCTGCACAGCTCTGTGCATGTTTTGAGGCGGGTGCTGCTCAGTATCGCGTTTATGCGATCGATGAGGACGTAGGTCGGTGTGGCCTCAGTTGTCGTGGATGCTCGTCGCGACGATGATCACTGACAGGTGTAATAATCCGGGTGCGCGCACGTGTAGTAATAGGTCGCTAGCCCGAATTAGTCAGAATTTGGGCGCAGCCTATCGCGCGCGTCTCTTCGCATGGCTTTGCAACACCGCGCTCGGCTGCCGATCCAACATCGCGCGACCAAACGAGCGCGCGTGATACGAATTCGCGGCCGCTCGTTACACCCCTCCCCCCTTCCAGACGTTGCGTAGCTCGCGGAGCCACTCTGTATCACCGTCGCGCGATCGTGCAAAAAATGTCATGTTAGAATGTTGCGTGCTGGGGAGATCGGAAAATAAATCAAGACTATATGGGTCGTAGGGGACATTTAAGCCAGTCGTTTTACGTGGCTATGCCTTGAGCTTCCCTACACGGCCCGCCCATGGGGCCCGGGCCGAGATACGCTCGGCCAACGTGACCATTAAATGTACGTTAACATTCGATGACCTACCGATGCCTGGTGACATTAAGTGGGAAGTCAACCTGTCGCTCGGATGGGCGGCGGGATCCATCCAATTCCTCATGGCTCTGCAGGTCAATCCCCGAGTTGTGAACTGCAACTCACACATCAAAAGATAAACTTTCTGCCCAGCATGCGGGCTAACCACTGCCACCACGAATCCTTTACTCTGTCGGGACAGGATTAACTATCCTGCGGCTCCCCGACCCCTCATTCCATTGTTTGCAGGACTAAGTGCCACCGGTGCTCTAGCACGAGGTGCTACTGGAATAGCTAAAACAGTTAATGATGCTAAAGCTGCGCAGAAAAATCATGAAGAAAGTAAGAGGCATAATAAGGCCATGGAAGCTATTGCTTTAGGCAAAGGTCTCTACCTCAAGCCCTATAAAAGTGGAATGGGATTATTTATGAAACCTCATATAGGTCGTGGTCATCAAATCAGTAGAAAAAAAAAACTTGGATTTAACTTTGCCAAATCGCGCACAAACTGATTACGATCTAAAAAAATATGCTCATATTATGATAATCTTAGATTTCCGTGGTGTTTTCATGAGAAATAATCTACCTCCCGATGGCCCACTGCATAATGAATCAGCAGTGGTAAACTTGGATGACTTTCAAAATAGAGGCACTCACTGGGTTTACTATCGCAAACGTGGTCCTGAAGTGATTTATTTTGATAGTTTTAGTGATCTCAAACCTCCCAAAGATCTTTTGTTGTATTGTAACGTGAAGGAAGTGAAATACAACTATAAAAGATATCAAAATTTTGACTCATTTATATGTGTCCATCTTTGTCTTTATTTCTTATCTGGGAGACTATAAAAGAGGTGGTCACAGACAAATGAAATCATTATTTTCCGATCAGTCAGGAAATTCATCTATCCTAGAAGTGCAATATTTTCCTTCGATTGAAATAACACAGGATACAAATTTTGTCTTGGGTTTAGTGAACTTTTATCATTTAACTCTATTCCCAATGTTGACTATTCAAATAATAAACTGCATTTAAACGGAGATACTGTTATTAGTATTCCTACTGGCAGTTATGAGATTGATGCTATTAATCAATTTTTACAAGTAACATTGAAATCCAAAGGAATTGAATTCTCTTTGAAAGCTAACAACAATACTCTTAGAAGTGAAATTCTCTGCAGTCATCCGATAGATCTCACACCTCACGATTCCATAGATCGTCTCCTTGGCTTTGCTCCTCGCATTCTCAAAAAGAACATTCAACACAGCTCTGATTTGCCAGTGAAAATATTGAGAATCAATGCACTCAGAGTTGAGTGCAATATTACTGGAGGTGCTTATATCAATAATAAAAAAGTTCATGCAATCCATGAGTTCTTTCCCGGTGTGCCTCCGGGATATAAAATCATAGAAGTTCCGTCACACGTCATATATCTACCGCTCAGTGTCAAATGCATAGATCATCTTCAAATTCAAATCGTTGATCAGGATGGAAATTTGGTAAATTTTCGAGGAGAGGAAATCACTATTAGACTCCACATCAAATCTGTATAATGGGTATCGTTTACAATTCTGGATCATATATAAGTCAGCCATTATGTCAACCAGTCATCAGTCGACCGAAGAAACTCAAACCGTTAACACGCAAGAGCATTCAGTTTCTGAAAAGTCTAGGACTAAAAGTTCGTGGAAAAAATTCACGTGTGTAATTCTTTGCTGCTTCCAGAAAATTAAACGAAATTCTAAGCATTCAATCAGGTGTCGTATTCGATGAGTCTATTGCTTATTACGAAGTACACGCACATCAACCATACTCATCATTAAGCTTTGACAACAGCGATGAAATTCGTATTCCTATACAACATCAAGATCTATGTCTCTTACCATCGCGCAGCTCTATCCACATATGTGGAAAATTGCAAGTAAAAGGTGGATCAGCAGCACTTGCTAAAACTAAATTTGTCAACAATGCCATTTGTCATCTGTTTGATGAAATTCGTTATGAGATTAATGCTGTGGAGATAGATAAAAGTAAAAATGTTGGTCTGAGCAGTGTTATGAAAGGATTGATTTCATTTAACGCGGCGCGCGATGTGATGCGCGATCCGAAGATGGCCGTTTGCGCGCGAGCGACGCGAAGTGGCAGCTTTGCGCAACGCAATGGCGTTCCCGGCGCCGAGTGACAGGTTTCGCAAGGACGCGACGGAAAAAGCGACTCGTTCCTTGCGAGAGTAGTGAAGCTGCGAGGCGCCGGAGACGGTGAAGATGACCGTGGCGTGCGAGGCTAGCTGCGCCGCTGCTGTTGCTACTGTTGCTGGTTGACGCGTCGCCCGTTGTCCGTGGGTTGCTGACGGCTAACGTGGCGTCTGGCGTCCTCGCGATGACACTGGCTGGCGCGATGTCCGCGCGATGATGCTGGCTAGCGCGGCGTCCGAGCGATGATACTAGCTTGCGCGGCGTCTATACGTCGATGCTCGCTAATGTAGTTGTTTCTGCTGTTGTTGGCTCCGCTGCTCGCTGGTCTCGCAACCGATGTTGCGGTGTTTTGTGGGTCTCACCGGCTGTAGATGAACCGGTGAGAATCGTACTCTGCGGCTGTGCGTGGGCCAAAGCGTGGTTAAAAGCGTCGACGCGGGCTGAAAATGTCCGACGCGCGACGTGAAATCGTCAAAGTGATAAAAGCGTCGTCGCGCGGCTGTAAAGGGTCCGCCGCGAGACGTGATTTCTGAAAGAGTAAAATGCGTCATCGTGCGGCTGAAAAGGGCCGCGCGAGAAGACGTGTGTTTTTCGGTGTAAAGACCGAGATGAGAGCTAAAAGCTCGAAGTGAGAAAAAGGCTGCTGGCCGCCGGGAGCGAAAGCCGTGGCGAGCTCTGAAGAGAGCGAGCTCGCGGTCGAGGCTTTGCGAAATGGCGTGGCGTCGAAAATGGGGACACGTGATGACTCGCGGATTACGAATATTCGAAGTCGGGGTCACTACTTTAGAGAGTTGAGGATTGCATCTCTTCTTCTACGCTCCCTAATAGGAGATAAGGTAGGCAAGGACGAACAGACAAGGTACAGGGAATAAAGATAATACTGAGTGCTGATTGTTACTAAATTATAATAAACTATGTACAAGATGACTAGGTCTGTTCGCACCAGCGGCCAGACCGTGACTCATTCACGAAAGTGACTAAGCTTCTAAGCTCTCCTTGCGCTCGCCACGTCGTGGTGCTCCGCTAGGCGGCGCGTCGGGCCGCGTGTGGTGGTAGGAGGGGATCGCCACATACAAACATCGGGGAAATATGGAAATTGGTGTAGTCTAAACTAACTTGTTAATTATTAAATTATAAATAAATTAATGCTCAGTCAACATCGCTACAAAGTTGCCCATGCGTAGACTGCATGTATATACTGTTAATTATTATTATATTATTTTGTTGTGCATTCCAGCGCCGCATTAAATAATGTGCTGCTGCCGGTAATGTAAGTTTTAATCTAATGTAATTGTCCCAATTAGTACAACAGTTTTATATAGATATACAGGATTTATATATATAGGCGGGGTTTCATTCTGGCTGCAGGACATTTAGATGACCTTCAGTGCCGCAACCGAACATACCATTCTGAACGTAAAA
>QLYP01000573.1:56614-80932 GCA_016647725.1 Nasonia giraulti
TATATATATATATATATATATATACACCAGCGCTATATATGCTAATATGCTGCTGCCGAATATGAGCTATAATAATTTTAACAAATTATAAAATTTCTTTGTATACTATAATTTAGTAAAAATTTTATTTTAATTTTTTGTATTTAGTACTTTTATTATAGCATTGTTAAGTAATGACACTTTTAAATTTTGTCTGTGCCTAACCCTTGAAAGAGCAACGTATAATTGACTATGACTAAAAACTGGTGATGGCAAGTTAATACCAACTTTATTATATGATTGTCCTTCTAATTTATTTATTGTCATTGCGAAACCGAATCTTATAGTAAATTGTTTTTGTCGCATATTAAATAGTATTTCTTCTTGATTATAAATAAATTCTTGGTATTAAAAGCATTTTTCCAACATGTCAACGTTCATGTCAAAATTTCTGCTTAAATCGAACATTTTAACAATTTTTTAACAGCTAACCTCGTCCCATTACATAGACCTTCATTAATATTGAAATTTTTTAAATGTGGTGGAAGTTCATTAGGTGTTAATGAATTAAGAAATTCTGTAACATAACATCTAAATTTTCTCCATTATCATCTTCTGCCGTATCCATGCTTAAGGGGACCTAACCACATTAAAATAATGTTTGTTATGCTGTCATGTTTAAAACAAAAATAAATAAACTGATAGATGTTTAAAATACATTATAATATATGTTATATATAGTAAAAACGAAAAAAACAGTTTTAAATATTTTTTTATGGTCTTATATGCTCAAAAATAGCTATGCTAATAAGCATGCTGTTTTTTTACTGACCGCAGGATTCAAAAGCACTGGAGCATCATATAAAAACAAATCAATAGTTATTTTGTTTGTTGTGAGTGTTTTCATGGTCCGAGTGTGGGATTTAGAAAAAAACAGCTGACCTTAAAAAATGTTATGGGACGATAGTCAAAATTTTCAATGAAATCAAGAAAAGTATAAAAATTTTGACATTTATTCCATCAAACTTTTTACGGCTAGCTGTTTTTTTTTAAATCCCACACTCGGACCACGAAAACAATGAACAAATTAACAAAGAACAATTCACAACGAACAAAATAACCATTGATTTATTGTAATACGATGCTTCAGCACGCTTGAATCTTGCGGTCAGTGAACAATACTTAATCATCTCAATATTAACTTTTGTCTAATAACATTAAATATCACAGTTATAAGTATTTTCACTGTTTTTTTTTTATTAATATTACATTTTTTTTCAATATATATGACATTATTCACTTTTTTACACTTTTGCAAACTTTTGTGTTCATCACTGACTGAGACTACTAATAGCGACTGGTATAGTTGAATACTTTTTTGATAACTTCTCATAATACTTTTAATTATCTGACTGCGTCTCAATACTTATTAGACCTCTGAATACACCAAGCCAAATCTGTAAACACAACATATAATCTTAGAATGAAAAATTACAATTAAAAAATTTAAAATGTTGTATTTGTGCTTTTTATACACGCCACTTACAATTAAAATAAAATTTCAGTATCCGCCACTGACATATTCATTCTCAGCAGTGGGAATATTCAATTGCCTTCTCAATCTTCGTGCTTCTTTTGAATTCATTCTGTCCACCTAAGATTTTCTAAGAAGCTCCGGCTCAGACAGTTTTTTAAATACTTCTTCAATTTCATCTAAAATTGCTTTTGGTATTGCTGGAGGATGGACATAATCTTGTTATTTACCTTCTGCTAATGCCTTTTGATATTTGCACCAAGATCCGGATCCAGTAGTACAGTACATATGTTCGAGATTTTCATCAGTCGAACCTTTATGAAAAAAAATGACCCAAATTGCTCTGGTCATGTCTTCTAAAGAATCAGAATTTCCTCTGATGGCATTTCCATAATATGTTTGTAGTTCGTCTATTAGTTTATCTGTCAAGCGTCCTTTTCCACCAATTTTCTTTTTATTGGAAAGAATCTTGGATTTAATTTTTTCTTTTAATGTTCTGATGCTTGCCAAATTTTTCTGCACGTGGCCACAACACTCTTTCTTCGTAACTACTACATGATTACCATACGGCTTTGCTTCCAAAATTTTTGAGAATGTTGAAGAATCTCCATCACCACATAAGATACGTATTTTACATCATACTTTTCTACTGAGCGACAGAAAATATTCACAATGGCTGAAGATTCCATTGATCCGGATGAGTCAATATGATTTTTAGTACACGATGGTAAGTGCGCACTAAACCATTCTTGCCAATCTGGAATCCCTTCAGATCCATGAATTTTTTCGTATAAATTGCACTGTAAACAGTTGTCGTCGTTCGACAGGAAAGCGAGAAGACGCTATGCAGATGTCGATGCGCTGCAGCAATTTATGTTCGGTCTCGTAACACCTCTCGATCATCAAGTTCGAAGTGAGCGACCACGCACCCTCAACGAAACGATTAAAATAGCATTAGAATTTGAGGGAAAACAGAGCGCGCGACGCATTATGTACGGCGACGTTGAAGCCACTATTCCAGCAATGCTCGCCCTGCCTGCCCCAGCTCAAGTACGTAGGGTCGTGGCAGAAGAAGCCAAACCGCCGGACAATCAGTCAGTCGAGGCGGACGCGAATAACCAGCAAAGTAAATATTGCAATTACTGCGATATGAAAAATCACGCACTCAAAGATTGCGGTGTCCTAATAAAACACGCGCAAAAAAACATAATAACGAACCCGAAAAGAAAGAACTTCCACAACAACTCAAACAATAACGGGATCAACACCGGCAATAATTCAAATAATAATGGAGCGAACAATAACAATAACAACACGAATGGAGGACAACGCAGCTTCCGTAAAAATAATCGTTATAACAAAAATAACCACAGAAATAACAACAACGACAATTGTAATAACGGCAATAATAACAGTAATAACAATAACGATAATTCAAATAATCACGGCCCGAACGGTAACGCGAACGGCGTAGGAGACAGCAATTCCCAGAATTTAAACTAGATGGGCGTTCGCCGCGTTCCTCAAGCGTCGGGCCTCGATACATAGAGCCGGAATTTAAGCAAATACTGAGTCAGCAAATATAAGATTCCTGACTGTTGGCCGGCAACCCCCAATTGTAAATATAGAATGCCCTCAATTAATAAACAGAAAGGATAAATTTTACGTAGATTCGGGAGCAGACATATCTATAATTAAAATCGGGCAATTAGCACCCGGTTATCCTATTGACACGCATCGAATAATAAAAGTGCAGGGAGTAACCTCCGGCACAGCGCACACGCTCGGGCAAGCGGTGATACAACTGCAGGGCCTCGAATGCGATGTCCAAATCGTACCAAAAGATTTCCCGATAGAAAACGCGGGCATAATCGGCTGGGACACGATCGACAGGCACAAAGGTTGCGTCGATGCGGCAAACAAATGCCTGAAATTCGGCGACGTATCGGTGCCATTCGAGACCGACGAACGCATTACCGTACCGCCACGAGTAAAAATGGTAATTACCGCGCGTGTGCGAAATAGTAGCGTAAAAATAGGATGGGTCCCTTGATGGACCTCCACCCTAACTTGCTCTTCGGAAATTTCATCGCGGAAAATAGAAATGGACGATAGTGCGATAGTGGATTTGCAAGAATGCGAAACAATCGCAGTATATCCACTATATCAAGCCGATGGGGACGGCTCACCTGACCGGGTTGCAGAATTTTCAGCAAGTCTAAGACGCATGTTCGATGCGAATAAACTAAAAGAAAAATATAGAGAAGTCAATACGTTAAACGAAAAAATGCGCGCAAACAATAAGGCAAGGCTCGAACGAGAAGATCTTACAATTGGTCGATTTGGAGGGTTGTAATGCGGAAGAAATCGAATATATTCGCGAAATAATCGACGAATATCTGGGCGTATTTGGTCTCGAAGGAGAACCGCTTACTAACGATATTAGCGTTTACTAGCGATATTCTCGAGCACCTTGCAACCGCCAACTATATAACGGTGATGGACCTAAAACAAGGCTATCACCAGGTAGAAATGCATCCCGAGTCCGCGCATTTAACCGCATTCTACGCGCCGGACGGCAGACACGGGAATCAATTATTACAGTTCAATAGAATGGCTATGGGGCTGAAGGAAGCCACCATACATTCACACGCGCTATGTCTCTGGCAATGGCCGGACTCCAAGGAGACGAGGTCGAGATATACCTTCATGATCTCATGGTATTCAGCGAGACTCTCGACGAACACAGAGTATGTCTCTACCGGGTACTGAAAAGATTACTAGACGGCAACATGACGGTGGAGCCGAGGAAGTGCCAGTTTTTAAAAAGAGAGGCGCATGTACTGGGCCACATTGTAGGTGGAGGCTTTATTAAAACCGATCCCCAGAAAATAAGGGCAATGGTGGGATACGCGGTACCTACTAACCCCAAACAGCTCAAGCAGACCCTAGGCCTATTCAGCTACTACAGGAGGTTTATAGAGAACTTCTCGAAAGTGGCATATCCGCTGTTCAAGCTCCTAAAGAAAGGCACGAAATTCATATGGGAGCAGAAGAGCAAGCCGCGTTTGACGAATTAAAAATGTTAATGTGCAAAGAACCGGTCCTAAAGACTCCAGATCTTGAGCAACCCTTCATCGTAAAACCGACGCGAGCGATTTTGCCCTAAGTGCCATCCTAAGCCAGGGAAAGCTGAGAAAAGACCAACCATGTGCATACGCACCTCGCTGTCTTAAGGGCAGTAAATTAAAATATCCTACTTACGATAAAGAGTTACTCGCGATCGTGTTTGCCAAAGAGCAATTTCGGCATCACTTATACGGACGAAAATTCACGATAGTCACGGACCACGAGGCACTTAAACACTTCCACACATCAAAAAAATCAGACCTAAGATTCATGCATTTCTAAGCTTAGAATCATTAACGCTATAAATTACATTCATACAAGAAAAAACTAAGGTGTCATTTAATGAAATCTGTTTTTAAATTATTTGATTTTGCAACTGCTACATTAACTCTTTTAGTTACTGTTTCTATCTTGACAGATTTTTCGTCTTAATATTTACTCAAAATTAATGTTTGGATTATTGAGCTACCAAATAATCACATTCATATACATACACGCCACTTTTTAATGTTTAAGCGGTATGATATATGCAGTACCAATTCCATAAATCGGATTCGAGCATGCAACACAGAAAATCCGTAGTTTAATGCGTTATCATTAATTTTTCTTTGTACTACATTTTCCAAACTATTCAGTTCTGATATAGTAGCACTACAGACAAAACATCTTTGACTTGACGATCTATTCAGTCCATTGCAAATCTAAAATTATTATTATATTTGTATATAGATATTTAAATTATTCTCGATAAAATATATTTAGATGAAAATGAAGTTGATTTTGTAAAGTTTACAACCCAACATGTTTAAACTAATTGGGTAGAATAACGTGGATTATCTAAATATCCATGCTGATAAATATTGATTCTACTTTAATTTAACGTGGATATCTGCATAGGCTATTCACTTAAATTTTCAAATAATATTAAAGCGGGGTTGATAATAAAAAACAAGGAGCTTTGAAGGTACAAAATAGTTCATATTGATTGTACCATCTAAATGGTACTGTGCAAATTCAACGACGAATCAATTATCTCACTAAGTTACAGACTTGTTATAATTAAATATTCTCAGAAATGAATGCAAAGAATTCATGTAGATTAATTTAGTCAGATAATTCATGCAAATATCCACGTTGAATCAATGTGAATGAACATGGATATCTATGTGGATAATCGACTCGTTATTTTCGGCATAAAAATAGCGTATGACGAAATGTTTGCTTAATCAATTTACCCTAACGATTGTCCTAAGTAATTAAGAAAATTATTTGCCATGTACACACCTTGCCATCTATCATCGTAAGCTTTAAATCGTAGGATATTGAGCATCCTATAGTTTCAAAGTTTTTTAGCTCTGAAATTTGCTTTTTCATATCTTCTTCTTCTCGGATTCATAAAACATCCGTTTCTTTTTCGAACATAATTTTGATTGGTCGACAAAACTTTGGTGAAGTTAAACTTTTAGTTTCCCAATATACTAAGTTACTTTCCATATCATATAATTTTAGAGGCACGAATGATGAACAAAAAATACTATTGAATTTTGCATCTTTGTCTTCAGCCTTTTGCTTATAAACGTTAGCGTTTGTCCCGTCAAAATCATATTTACCAAGAAATACTAATTTTTTTGTAGCCGCTCAATCAAATTTGAGATTTAAATAATTTAATAATCGTTTCAGTGAATGACTTAGTAAGTTTTTTAGATAAACTTCACATTTTGTTTCCGTAACTATTAAATCATTCGGATAAGACTCATTTTTAGCTTCTCGAACCTAAATAAAACAATTATGGTCATTTTGCGGGATATGGCCGGAATGAAAATTAAATTTGAATTTATTTTTGTTCCCTAGGTGAAAATATATTTACCTAAAAAAGCTAATGAGAGCTAATAAATTTTATTAACAATTATGTGAATAATATTATTTTCACCAGGGTCTTCCAAAGAAAGATCTTTAAATCAATATTTTTTTTATGTAAAAAAAATAGTTTGACCCAAGCTGAACGAATCTGTTTCTCTTAAAAATTTTGGAAAGTGCGCGCATTATTGATATTTAAAAATATCAAAAAAGATCACTCGATTGCAAAGTAGCAAATAAATAATCAAGTTTAATTTGATATTTATTAAAAACCACCATCTAAAATTAATAAAATTGCAATCATGTAATTTGATTTATCAGAGCCTGCAGATTTTTCAGACAGCATAGGCACTAAAACTATTTATTTAAAAATCTTACCTCGTTATAAGGTGGCAAAAAATCGTGACCATATTCTAGTGCAACATCTCTTATTGTTTGATAAACTTGTTTAGATAAATTTGTATCGATCATTAATGATAAAGCTCTTTCAGGAGGCAATTGCGTACCAGATCTTTTCTTATACGCATTTTCAATATTTATTGCATAATAAGGATCAACTATCTTAGAAATCAATCTGACACCAGGCGAATTATTGTCCAACTTTAATTTTTTTTTCGCTGCTTCATAAACTTCTTCAGCGCTTAACTGACCACACAAAGCTGTAGTTCGTCGTCTTTTTGTTGCTTCTGACGCCTTATTAAATGAAACTTTATATTTTTGTTCAGTCGTTTATATACTTTCAAAAAATATATAGAAATAAAATATTTTACAGTATTATAACATCATAATATTTAGCCTTCAGATATAAAACTACTTTTAGATAAACTAATAAAAACAAAAATCAAGTTAACCATAACAAATGTCAGTTTTTTAAATAATCATAATATACTCATGAATATATCTTACCTGCTTTAGTAGCATTTTTCTCAATTTGCACTAAATTAAATTCGACATCTTGTTTAAGCCATTCAGCATATTTACTTTCGAAAACACTATAATTTCTTTTATTTTTTGGGAGAGTAGATAATCTACGCTTAACATTGTTGAAGAAATTATTCCATAATATTAAAGAGACTTCAGTCTTTTCGGTAACACTTAATTCTAAACTATTACTCAAGTACGACACAACTACATCAGCTTGTTTTGCAAAATCTCGAAAATGAACGCATTTTCAAAATACTGTTTGTAATCGCAAACAATCGTTCTTAACCAAGAATTAATTTGAAATGAGTTTTCATCAGACAAAATTAAACTACGAGGACTAATTTCTAAAAAAAAAATGTTGTACTTTTGACATCTACTGTGCGCAAAAAATAAAAACTAGGAATTATACTCTAAGAAAAATAAATACTTAGTGAAAATATCAAATCAATTTGATAATTATAGTTATAAACGATATTATTATTAAAAATACAGTTACAAACATTATCATCATGTTTTTTTTTTGTTATTATAATTATCAAGTTAATATATGTATATATGTATGTATACATATGTATAAAAATATATAGAAATATGTATATATATGGGTGTATAGTCACACGTGTGTGTGTATGCATTTATTTATTTATTTATTACACATGCACATCTTTACACCCTTACGTTGTATAAATAAATATACATATATGACTTCAAGGATACTTTTATTGAAAAATTCCGAAAATTTTACATAAAAGGTATATTTATGTTTATAGTGAAAAATGCTTCCCTGAAGAGCTATGAATTAATTAATTAGTGCTGAAAACCCAATTATTGCCAAAATTGACATCTTTGGCTCCCTACCATTTTGGTAGAAAGTAATTTAAAAATCTGAAAAAATTCAGGTGCACTGGAAACTGTTTCTGGAACATATTTACCGTAGGTTGAAGAAGCAACAAATTTTTTATCTTTGATTTGACCATGAACGACCTACATATATATATATATATATATATATATATATATATATATATATATATATATATATATATATATATTTGTTATATATAGTATATAAGTGCACGCTAGTAAATACTGTGCCTACATCTCATTTATTATGGTTAAAAATGTAAAATACAACGATCTAAATTATTATCGGTAAAATCGAAAAAAGACATTATAAAAATGAGGTCAGGTTTTGAGGTGGGACAAAAAATATAGACGTTCGCGGGTTTCGGGGGAAACGGATTCGGAAACTAGGCATTCTGACGAAGATTTTCCTACGCTTGAATTTTTGTTCAAGCATTTCTTCGAGTGAAAACAGCCCGTGATCACTTTTTTGATTTTCTGGCCCACTGTGCGTTGCACCGCTGGGTAGAATTTTCGAAGGGTAGAAACGAATTTGAAGATTTTTATTTATGCCGCGCGCTTCATGATATTTACCACGATTTGATCAAAATTCAATGGTTTACCGAAAATGAAAACTGTAAATTCACATACGCGTTGGATTATCATGATTCCACAAGATTCGGATGCATTTTAACTAATACTTCGTTAAAGAAAGCTGGTAAAAACAGATACCGAGCGCAAGCGCATAAGAAAGATACTCGCAGAATCAATCAAATTCTGGGCGTCGCCGCGAATCGTGCAATCATCGACGGCTGCAATGGACATCGGAAGAGCATCTGACTCCGATGCGACTATGACTACAGTGCAATCGGTCGTTTCAAACAGCTCGAGCTGCGGAGTAATTCTACCCCGTGGGGCAAAAGAATATCTAAATTACGTAGCGCCACTGAGCATCGTGACGCGCAAGACAAAAGCCAGCCAAAGCCAAATATCGCTCAAGCCCTACTCGCCCAGCAGCACGAGCAGCAGTGACGAAAGCGACGCAACACAAGCATCAGGAATCGCGCTAAAAATAGAGCCACTCCAATCATTTAAATTCCCCGCTAAACCCGTGATTGTTGACGAGCCATCAATGCGGAGCAAGACAAGCTCGCCCGAATCCTCTCGACGCATGCCCGCGGGAAACCCGGACCAACGCGAGACGAGCGTAACGTGCACGTCCAGAGTAACGCTAATAAAGACGCCGATCTGTTGCATGATGAAATTAACTGGCTGCTTCTCTCTCTCTTCTCACGAATGTGGAAAATTACTGCACTCTGACTTCTTAAGTCAGCATGAGTTTTAATACTTCTGACACCAATGTTGGATCTTAATCAATAATCTTTATTTAACATTAGAGACATTAATAAATAATCGTGGGTTTGGAGGAGACGAGTGCACGTTGGCTCGTTCCGAAGCCATCTGATATAACATAAAGTTAGTTACAAAAAAGAAACGGCGCGAGAAGAGCATCAGACCCCGAAAAGGGGGGAAAAGCGCAACAGGCGGACAAGAGCGCGCAGAAGTCCGCCGCACTCTTATCGTCGTCGGCAGATAAAACTGGCGGAAGAGATGAGGCGGGCCGGTATAGCGATGAGCGAACAGAACTTAGCAGAAACAAACTAAACTCGGAAGAGTTTATAGAGTCGATTCTGGAAAATCACATGGGAGCCAACGAAAATCTCCCGTACGACGAAGATAATCCCCAGGAATAACGCTGGTGGATGCAGGCAAGGATCGGCAGTTTTCGATTCAGAGCCCTTTATGATAACAGCGCATCACGAGTATGCATGGGACCTATAGGATTGCAACTCGCGAGCGCGCTGGGGCGGCACGCAATGTGGCGCGTGTTGAAACGCATTGAAGAAGCGGGTTTAACAGTCAATAGGGAAAAGAGTGTATTTTGCAAGAAAGAGGTGAAATATCTCGGCGAGTTAGTGAACAGGGACGGCTTCTGACTAGACCCGGAAAAAATCGCCCTAATTATAGATTTTTCAGAAACGAATAATTTAAAACAATTTAGACGTTTTCACGGCATGAAGTCGTGGTACAGACAATTTCTGGAAAATTACGCAACTTTGGCCGAGCCCTTGACTTAGTTGATAAAGAAAGACCAGCCGCTCGTATGAGGCGAAGTACAACAATCAGCTAACAAAGAGTAATTTTGACATTTGGCGCGCCCGAGGTATTTCATTCGGATAACGGCACCGAATTCAAAAACAAGGTAATCAACGACTACCTAGCGGTGCAGGGGATCTATCACTCGTATTCGCCGCCATATCATCCGCAGGCGAATCCGGTGGAGCAGGTGAACCGCACTGTGAAAAGAGAAATTGCCACATTTGCTCAGGGTTATCATCAAGTATGGGACGAGTACCTCAACGAGATCGCGTTTTTATTTAACACCGCAGTACACGAATGGACGGGAACTACACCCACGATGATGATCTTCGGCAGACAGCCGAAGGTGATGAGTGACCCGCCAGAAGCGTGTTAACTCGAGCCCGAGTTCGAGCCGACAGATGCAGCGGCGGGAGGAAAGTGCGAGCACGAGCGGCGGCCCGGCGAAAGTAGATAGGCTATAGGCATACTGGCTCATACGGATTCTGGCTCACCCCCTCCTTTCTCAAAGTGAGCCAGAAACCATAAATGAGTTAGAATGCCTATAGCGTTCTCTAATATTTAAACAAAAATTTTTTTATTCTTTTTATTACAAATTTTTGCATGACTTGTAGAATAATTTTATAAGTTTGACAGTGTGAAGTGCGCAGGCAGTCTTGTAGCTTGGATTATGATTTGTGCATACTGTGACGCACTTGAAAGATGGTTTTGATGGATAGCCATATTGATGAATGTTGTGAACAGGAAATTTCAATCGTTGAAGCCATTTCTGTTTTAATGCATTTAGGACAAAAATGTTTGGTGTGTCATGTAAAGCGTCCCAAAGCAAGTTTCCAATTTGAGAGTAGTCATGTCCATCCGTTTTCCAGCTGATGCCATGATAATTATGTTTAAGCCAATTGTGTTCCCTTTGCATTTTATTTAAGTTTTTTGCCATGAGAAGGGATTTTTAAATTTTAGAACAATAGGAATACTATTTTTGTTGAGAAGTATAATTGCTATTTCCTTTAGAAAATAATCTTTTCCGGTTTGCTTGAAACCAGTCATGTCTACTGCATACTCCATTTTTTTCTTTTTCGGTGCAACCTAGAGGAGCTTCTTGACATCCCCACTGATAGGATTGTACTGAACGACACGATCGTGTAAGATTAGGCAGTATGCTGAAGTGTTAGCAGGAAAATCTTTTTTAGCCTCAAACTCCAGAGGTTCATCGACAGGAGCGCTCTTGAAAGATTCATTTTGTCGTGAATAGTCAATAACTGTGAGTGGTGCTAAGTTGAGAAACTAAGACTTTGTTAGCAGCGGTTGCAGATCTTTTCCATAGTAAGATTTTTAAAAATTAGCATACATATCATAGAAAATGGTAAACTGATTTTTAGATATGTCGAGATTCATATTATTGTATGGATAATATTGTGAATTCAAGAAAAGTTTGACGTTACTCAACTCACAATGATCAAATTGACTGGCGTTTGCAGTTCTCGATGATTTTCTCTTTGTTTGTAGTCCAAGAATCACAAAACGCGGTTTTTCCAATTGATTTGATGTTTTCACCGTCCAGACGTGTTTATTAGTGCTTGGGAGAAGAGGATATTCAAATAACTCCCAAGAACGGAAACACATGGAGATAGATTATCTCTACCAATGTAATTCAATAGCTGGATTTTTTGTTTATGAGATGCAACAACATATGGCATCAACCACTCTATCTTTGTTACTTTTACTTCGTAATCTTCATAAGTAGTTACACCAGCTGCTACAGTACCTTCCTGGATTATTACGTTCAAGTCGCTTCTCGATCTTGTGAGAATGAGCTCATGCTTCATATTAACTATAATCTTTTTATAGTCTTCTGCAAAACCCAAGATCATACTCAGTGGAATGGCAACGTCAAAATTTCCCTTGTTATCTACGACTGATTTGATGTCGTCTTGAATACCAAGCCAGCCTGCATTCTGCAGCATATCATTCTGATTCAAATTAAGAGCATCGGTGACATCATCACCAACATCATCGGCAACAACAACGCCAGCGCGCCGATGCCGCGTCCATTGTCAGCACGGAGAAGCTGCTCGAGGCTCAACAACGCCCAACGCAGCATCATCAGCAGCCCCGCAGCTACGGATGCCAGCATCGCCGACATACACCGCCGCTTCACGCTGACACCGGCTATTTTCTGCCGCTTCAGCAATGTGCCAGCTCGCGACGAATCTACGGCATGTCACGCGCGCCCCACTCTTACGCTTCACCGCACCGTGTTGCGTGATGTTGCGCGCGCGCCTCACTCTCACGTCTCGCACGGCACAGCGAGCAGCCGCACACCTCGCTCGCAGCGACATACGCCGCGCAGTCCAGCACATCGCTGGGCCACCGACTCGCCGACGACGACGCAGCATAGCTGATCGTCAACCTGGCAGTAGCAGTCCACCACGCAGCGTCAACTTCAACCGCATCCTCGGTACCGACGTCCTGGCACATCCGGTACCCAAGGATGTTCAGCGAAGGACGCCTTTCAACGCCGACAACCCAGGGCTCCGGGTCGTCGGCATCAGCACCACCAACACCATCAAGGCCATCCCTGAGTGTGACCTTCTCACTCACTCAGGCCTTCCGCTAACGACTCCTGGACGCTGCGCAACAACCTCTGGATGAGAACACTGCAGCTCAGGCAGGCATCTTTTTTTTCCTTAACCAGCATCACCGGCCATAGGCTTCTGCGGACATATTTGTGGGCCCAAGTTCATCCAGCCAATAAGAACCTGGCGACTCTGGCACACAACCATCAACATCATCACAGCCTCACTTCATCCGGGCTCAGCAGCCCTCATCAGCACAGACGCCACGTCACGCATCCGCAGCCTCCCTTCTAGGCAGGGCCTACTACTCTACAGGAATCTCTTCATCGTTCCTAGGGAAGTCCGCCCTTGTCACTGGTGTGCGTGTGTAGATACATATATATATGCATCTACACACGCACACCGTAGTAGACGACTCGAAAAACTCTATTCTTGATCTATTTCATAGGCGACAAAAATGGTTTTCCTTTTTGAAATTTTGAAATTTTGGAAATTGTTTCAAAAGTTTTTAACGATTTATAGCTTTAGTAAGGAGATGAAAAAAAAAATAAATAAATCAAGAGGAACGAAAATGGTCGCTCCTCTTGATTTCCGATTCTCAAAATATTGTAGGCTCGTTCTACCTTATAGGGAGCGAAAATGGATTGATTTATACATGTATTATGACCAGGAACTTTTGCTCTGCATTTTGTCTGACGCTCGGAAAACCCTATTTTCGGTCCACTTTATAGGCGCCGAAAATGGTCTTTTTTATGCACGTGTTATAAAAAAGTATTTTTTGATTGGCTTAATTCGGCAACGATTGCTGAAAGATCTAAGTGTACCGTATTAAAAGATGAATCTTTTTTGTGCATTTCGAGGGATTGCGACGCTGTTAATTGCGCGTTTGCCGTGTGCGCCGTGCATCCAGGCCGTAGGGATAAAATCCCTGCACCCTTTATGGTTGCTGTTATCTGTTCGGCTCTTAGATATTGGATGAATATATTTTCGACTGAATACGTGGAGAATACCCACGTATTAGCTTTGTGCAGCTGTAGCCAGAATCTGTCTTTGAGCTGACGAATTCTGAGTCGCAGTGCCCAGGGTTGTTCAATGCGCGCCCGGCAGCTATTATAATATCGCACGCCGCATTGGCGTGCACCTCCCTTACAGATTCCGGGTTTACGGCTATGAGCAAGTTACTAATTTTCCTGAGTTTTTATATTTTCCCCTGAAGTAGCGGTATATAGGTACGGTTTGATTTGCTCATTGTGAAGTAATGATATTCTGGCCAAATATATGCTGCTACCACTGAGCTGTTTAGAATTCGTTGCATCGCCGTTAGGGGTGATGCTTTGTATAAATTAAATTTTTATGTATCGAGAAGAGGGGTCGCAATTTGGTAAATTAGGTAACCCTCGGCATACAATATTGATAATTTTGAAATTTTCATGATTGGGAGCGCCGAAAAGCTGCCCTTTGGTAGTAGGAATCTTGCGTTTGAGATTGCGCTTTTGACTGTTTTTGCTACGCGATTGATTGTATTAGGAGGTAGGATTCGCGGATGGACTAATCCCTTGGCCGTGAACAGGATCGCGTCAGTGAGGACCTCGGCGTCTAGCTTAAATTGTAGTAGGGTGGTTTTTAGGCTGCTCATCGTGCTGTTCATTGCTATGTCGTAATTATTTACCGCGGTATAATTGGCTAATTCTACAACGTGGGCTTGCAAACGCGCGGTTTGTTAATCCAAGTCGGATAGCGCGCGGTTGACTATTTCGGTTTGATTTGCTAGGTGTGTCGCCGTCTATGGCTTGAATTGCGGCTTTGATTTCGCGCTCGTCGTTCTCGTCTAAAGTCCCGAATAAAAATTTATGCACGGTGCCTATAAATGGCAAAAGCGAGCGGCACTGCCTGTGTAGGTTTTCTCCGCCGCCATGCACTAAAATTAAATCGACCACCCTTTTGGCCTGGCGCTTAGCCGCTTTTATTTCTTCGAGGATATTACTCTGTTCACATTTCGGTCCGCACGCATGTATAATTTGTTTCGTGTGCTTCATTAGTATCTTTCCTGCCTTGAAGTACGCGTGCAAGTCCGTTTTCTGGATTATTTTCCAGTCGGTGCTGGACGTCGCGAGCGGTGCTATTTTTTCTATAATTAAGCCTCAGTTTTCTTGGAAACGGTGGATAAATTTGTTGGTGGTTTCCTCATTTGACTCGAAGGTCCCCACGGGTTGTGCTCCCACTGCTAACCTGTAAGGGCATGCCCGCGTTAACAAGGATAATAATTTATTCTTGCGGCTCGCAAGGCTTCTCGGGATCCGAATATTTGCGAAGTATATGGTGAGGTGTAGACACTATTTTTGCGCGGCACGTCCGGTGCCGCGCAAAAAAAATAGTAAAAAAAACAACTATTCTCCCGAGTATACTGCTGACTCTGCCTGTCTAGCTAGTTCGCTTGTTCTTTTTATTTTATTGACGTGAACAATTTTCTTTGTCCCGCCGTTTTACAATGTTACATTATTCGTTTTCCTGTTGATTTTAATAATTTCCCCTGGTATTCTACTGCACATTTGCCCTTTTTGGTTCTTTTAGCAGGAATACCATTTCCCTCTCGGGAAAATGCTTGGTATTAAGTTTTCTATCATAATAATATTTTGACCGATATTTTGATTGCATAAGGTTCATCGCCGCAGCTGATTGTAGTGCTGTTAAATTCGTAGTCATCTCCTCGATATACTGATTATACGCAATATCGTCGTTTTTTCGCGGAAAGCTCGACGGATTTTGTGGTTATATTCCGAACAGCAGCTCGTGCGGCGTGAGACGTGTGCTTTCGTGTATCGTACAATTATACGTGTGCTGCCATATCGCGGTCCAGTCATCATCCCAACAATCAGTCTTTTTCACGTATTTTTGTAGATACTCGGTTAGCGTATGGTGCATGCGTTCGATAGGTTCGTTCGCTTGGGGGTGGTAAGCTGTGGTGCAAAATTTATTTATGCCGAAAATTTCCGCGAGGTATTCTAGAGTTTTATTCTGGAAATGTATTCCCTGATCTGTAACTATAGCTGCAGGTGGGCCAAAAATGCAGATCACTTTCTCGGTTAGCGCACGTGCTACTTGCTTAGTATAGCGCGCGTACTATTTTGTTAGCATATCCGGGACTGAAAGAATGTATCTGTTGCTACATTTCGTTAGTTCCAGTGGCCCGTAAAAGGCGGGTGTGTCTCCAATAAAAATCACTAGCTACCTTTTTATAAGTTTTGGATATGCCACGATGAGCTCCTATTGCTGCTTCGTGGTACTCTTTGAAAATTATAATGCGTTCGCTTACCGGGGGTACCGGAAAGTTATTTTTATATAGGATTGCTGTTACATGCTTGTTCATGAATATGGCGTCGAACAGATCGATGGATTTGGTCCATTCGGCTATCGTCAATATGGTTAGATCTCGAATTATTGCGAAGCTGTTAATTTCGCGCAAGAGTATCACGCTTCTCAATGTTTTTAAACATTTCTGTAAGTCTGCTTTAAATGGGCCGTCACCGATGTACCTCTTAACGTAAACTCCTATTAACTGAATCTCTTTATATTCCGTAATGTTTATTTCTCCTACTTAGAGCTACTAAAGCTCTTGCTAACTAGAGCCTCATCGTCAAGGTAGCCACGTTTGATCAAGGCTTCCTGAATTTCAGTTGATATAAAGTTAATTAATATACGAGATTTTCTCTGAAGCGAAAAGGGTGTTCGTTGTATGATTGGAGGTGTACGAAGTGAGGGGACTCTTGGCCTTCTGGGATGGCCCAGGGTGGTTTTTCGCGCGGCGGCCTGGCTCCCGCTACCAGGTATCGCTTTAATTTTTCATCTTTTCGCGCTGCCTCGATCACTGCACCCGTGGTGTCGCCTTCGGGAGCGATGCGCTCGTTATCAGTGCTGACGTCGCTCTCGTCTGTCACAGCATCGGCCTCAGTTCGCGGTCGAGTTCGCGTTGGCTGATGTGCTGTTGACCTGCTATGAACTTTGGCTGCGGCTATATTTTCTTCCGCAGAGGATGCTATGGTGCTGTTACTTGTATCGGGTGGTATTTGTGGATTTATATTCGCGCTTGGAGGGTGGGCGTTGTATGAGCGTTGGAATTTCGTAAATTGCGGGGTTCCGCTTCCTTCAGGGCCCGAGGACTCCGCCGAATTCACGATTATTGAAGGGTTTTTCGAGGTTTCGTGATCGTCGCTCGTCGCTACTTGCATTGGGTGGACGTTTGAATCGCTGCTGGTTCGCTTTAAGTCAATTCATTGCGTGCGCAGTTTTCCGCGTTCTTTTCTTTATCCTGCCGAGGATCGGTGATTTGCGCGCGCTATGATCGGTGTCGCTTGATGGGGAGCGGTTTCGCGGTCTAGCCGCTGCCCTTACCGTGCACCTCTTTTTTCAGAAACTGGCATTTCCTCGGTTCAACTGTTAAATTCGCTTCGAGCAGTCTTTTTAACACGCGTCGCCAGCGGACCATATGTTGGTCTAACGTTTGGCTAAATACCATGAGGACGTCGAGGTAGATTTCGACTTTCTCCCCCTGCAGAGCGGCCATAGCTAGGGACATAGCTCGCGTAAAAGTAATTGTAGCTTCTTTAAGGCCCATCGCCATACGATTAAATTGCAAAAGTTGATTTCCGTAATTACCGTCCGGCGCGTAAAATGCTACGAGATGCGCAGATTCTGGGTGCATCTTGATTTGATGGTACTCTTGTTTAAGGTCCATCACTGTAATGTAATTCGCGGCCGCGAGATGTTCAAGTATCTTGCTGGTAAACGGTAACGGGTGGCAACTTCCTTCCGTTTTCTCGTTAAGGGCATAGAAATCAGTCACTAGGCGAAACTTTTTGTTGCCTTGCGCATCGGGTTTTTTTGGGACCATCCAAAGCGATAATGAATAGTTAGAGTTTGATGGTACTACAATGTTCTGCTCGCGAAGCTTGCCTAGCTCTCGGAGCATGTGCTCTTTTAAAGCCGGTGGGAATCTGAATCGCGCGTTTCTTATGACTTTATCAGATTCAAAATGATTTTATGTTGCAGTAAGTGCGTTGCCGGGAGTGGCTCACCTTCGAGGCCGAAAACTCCGGCGTAATCATTGACAACTGCCCGGATTAATTCGATAAAAAAAATTAACTTTTGCCCGTTTGACTTTGTTTATTGGTGGACAACTGAAATTTTCTTTTTATGTATTAGAACGTCATACAAACACCATAAGTACAATGAAACGGGCATGGCAAGTTAAATAGTAATTATCTTGAGAGTTGCTCCTTGCTTCATTACGATTCAATATGATAAACTTGACTTTGTTTGGTTGATCTCAGTTCTTTTATATATGTAATTTCATTGCGGAATATATCAAACTCGCCTAACCTTTTACTTTTTCAAAAGTTAATTTTTTTTAGAGATATTAATCCTTTTTTGTAAATTTTTTTGAGTATTTCATATTCGACGTCGTAAAAATAAAATATAAGCATCTTTAACCGTTTGGCTACAGCTTTTTTGTAACATTTTTATCACTAACATGAAATCACTAATTGTTCTGATATACACCCCTTTTGATTTATTTCTATATAGTTATAGCAATTGTTGCCGTAATTATTTCGGTTATTAAACCGGGAATTACGGTTTAAATTCGGATTTCTGCCGCTGTATCCGCCATTGTTGCTATCACCCCCGTTGTTATAATTCTGGTCGCCGTTTAGATTACTCGCGGAACCGTTGCTCGCGTTGTGATTTTCTGGATTTGTGCCATTATTATTGCCGTTTCCATTATTATTATCATAGCGGAAATTTCTGCCTCTATTAGCATTCGGATTTTCAATTATTTTTTCCGCGGCGTGTCTTATTATTGTGCGGCACTCATCAAGTGGGTGCCCTGGCACCTTGCAGTACGTGCAATATGTTTTTGTCGGTTTTGCGGTCCGATTGCGCGTTGGGTTTTTCCGGCCTTGCATCTCTGTCCGCGACGGGGCTAGCCTCTTTAGCGATTACTAGACGCACCTGTGCTGATGCCCTTGAAGCGCTGTTTTAGCTGGGTATGGCTGATCACGCGCTTTGATTTCCTTCATACCCGATTGCTACAGTGATAGCGGCACCCAGGGATTTTGGCCATTTACTATGAACCAAGTGGTCTAGTGGGGACTTGAGTCTAAGCAAGAATTGCTAAAGCACGTCCTCGTCCGCCTGTCGCTGCCGCGCCTCCCTGTCAGCGTTTGATAACTCTGGGGCTGAGTTTAGAATAGTTTTCAACCGATTATATAATTTACTGATGCCCAAACCGTAGTCGCCGGCCGTTTCGCTTTCGCCTTGCGTTGCCGTGCGTATCTATGAGTGAATTTGCTACGCAATACCTATAGTTGCGTAGTGAAGGGTTAGATCGCTCAATAATTCCTCGACGGACGAATAATCGGCGGTTCTGGCTCGGTAGCCATCAGCAGCATTTCCTCTTAATCGATTCGCGATTTGCATCAGTAGAAATTTCTCGTGTGCCAGTCCGAATGTATCTGCCACCTCACGTATGGCATTACGAAATAAATTCAAGTTGTCGGGATCGCCGTCGAAATATAGTGTGTAACTGGCCGCTTGGTGGAATGACATTTTCTTTCGCGGCGCTTCGTCGCTATTATGGTATAACGTGCTTTCATTTATCGGGGGGGGGGGGGTGCGTACTGGTATAAGGATAATCGTGATTGATGGGTGTGTGCTCGATTTCGGTCCCCGGGCCTCCTGCTTTAATCATTTTAAGCCTCGCTTGCCCTGGCAGATCCTGTCGCTGCAGGTGCCTTTCTCTTTCTCCTGGAAATTTGGGGGCTCATCGACGCCGCGTCTCTTTCCGCCGTTGCCGTTTGCTCGCCAATGATTACTTCTGCGGTACGCGTCACGTTCATCCTGATCCGATTCGTCGACTTTTCTGCTGCGGTGCTCCGATTTTGTCTCCGGATTTACTCGAAGTTTTCGTGACTCGCGGGCATAGTTTTCTTTCTCAAATGCTTCTTGATGCGCTTGTGACTAATTCGTATATCGCGCAATCTGGTCGGGTACCTGGACTGCTCTCATATTCGCTATCGGGTGTGTCCTTCGAGTAGTCGTCGTATGTGCGCGCTCTGTCTCGTCTTGTATCTAGTTTGTTGTTTGTTTCTGTCTCAAAATCGTGTTTGCTGTCCGATCCCGTATCGGGGTATTGGGGGCCCTGCGGTGATCCCGCATAAGATGCCAGGCTGTTTGCCCTTATGTCGATTAATTCGCGGCTTTCCTTATCCGTCTGATTAGGTTGTTCGTGTACTGTGCTGTTATTTTCGAGTAGCTGTTTTTGAGCTGTGCTCCAATTTTGCGTCAATTGACCTACCGATGCCTGGTGATATTAAGTGGGAAGTCAAGCTGTCGCTCGGATGGGCGGCGGGATCCATCCAGTCCCTCATGACTCTACAGGTCAATACCCGAGTTGTGCACTGCAACTCACACATCGAAAGATAAACTTTCTGCCCAGCATGCGGGCTAACCACTGCCACCACGAGTCCTTTACCCTGTCGGGACAGGATTAACTATCCTGCGGCTCCCCGACCCCATGGGACTGATTTTATTCTCCCCAGTAGAGAGTGCACAAACGTTTCCACCGGAGTGTACTAAGCAAGCTACCACGTTATAAACGTCCCACTCGTTCTGGCATTGGCCAACCATACATTACGCCGGAGCATTCCCAGGGCTAGAGTCCCAAGCAACTAGTTAGAGTCCGACTAGCTTACAAGGGCCTGGGTATACTAGTTTTGATCTTCACCAACCGGATGGTCCGTCAGTCACTAGACTAGTTCCAGCTTAGAACATTACTGATCCTTCCTTTCGGGGGGGTATACCGAGGCTACCGAAATCTCAGGGTTCACCCAACTGCCCTGGCAGAAATGCCACCCGCCCGGGGCTCTTCCGTTCGGAAGATATGAGGGACTTACAGAAAGCTGAGCGCTCTGTCCATGCTGGTTGCTGGTGACGCTGCTGGGGCAGGCTGGTTGCTCGCGCGTGTCGGCGGCTGGTCCGCGCCGACGGTTTTGCTGCTTGTGTATTTGCCCAGATAGGCTTCGTTGGTCCAGATGGACTTTGAGGGCTGAAGATCGGCTTTGTGGGCCCAGATGGACTTTGTGGATTTTTTCAGTCTTGTTTTGCAGTCGAGGCGTTCCTTGTTCAATCAGTCGACTGCTTTTTTGACGCTTTGCGTTATTTTTTTAGCTCCGACGGTTGTCGTGAGCCTCGGCAACCTCGTGGATTTTATTGACTTAATTCTCTGTTCTCCCTGACTTTTCGCTGTTGTATTCTGCGGTGGCTATCTTGGTACCACGTGCCTAGTTGCCGCTTTCCTTCAATTTCTCTGAAAATTCTCTAAGTAATTTTTAGATGGCTGCGGTGGAAAGTTGCCGTAAACTCAGCTGCTGTCTTGGCTGCTGCTGAGTTCCACGTAGGGATGCCAGATGTCACGGAATGGGTGGGTGCTCCCAGAGAGCACTTGGAGGCGCAGAAGAGAAGAAGGCAGAGGTGGAGAACAAGCTCGTGTATTAGTCCCAAAAAGGGAGCTCTGTCCAGTATGGTGGTCGCCGGTGATCTGCCCGCTCTGTCATCGATGCGACTCGACGACGAAGAGCGGTCGCGCAAGTGGAGATGCACACCTTGTATTTCTGTACGCGCGAGCTCTCAGGTGGCGGCTTACCTCGCTGACGATGCGCCTGCATCGTCGGTGGTACCACCGGATGTGCCGACGGAGAGCCTGGTGCTCGTCCGTGACATTTCAATTTACTTTTCCTTTCGAAGGATGATATACGTGATTGTTAAACTATAGCGGACTAAGCATTAATTATCAAGTAAGTTTAGACTACACCGATTCCCATATTGCCCGATGTTTGTATATGCAGTCTACGCATGTGCAACTTTGTATATAAATAAAGTTCTTAAATCTTTTTATGTAAAATAATCGAGTCAATACTTTTGATATCTTTCAAATACTATCAAAATCAAGTAACCCAAAGTACAATTGAATAAACAATATTGTAAATATATGTCTTATTTCCGTTTCTCTTTAAAAAACGACCTTTCCACGCTCATTATATTTCATGAAGGTTCACGACTCTTGAGAAACCGCATGAAGCTTATATACTAGGGGTGTGCGAGCCAAACTCGAACTTTTTTTATTTTGATTGCAAAAAAAAAACTGGGATGTTAAAAATCTACTTAAATACCACGATTGTCGCGTTTTTACACATATCTAACGAATACTATGGTTTTTTCTTGTTTCATAACAGGGATATATTACTTAAAGCTTCTAGTGCTTTTTCGAGTTTTTTTTGAGCTATTGCCTAAAAAATAACTCGATTGGTTGTTTGGACTGATTTTTCAGCCTATCAACATTTTTTTGCTTTTGTAATCTATTGAATCTGTTCAATCCGTATGTTAACTTAAAATCTAAATACTTACAATATATTATTGTCTTTTTCAATTATTTGCACCATAATGTCCTAACCAAATGTAAAACTCGACTTTTCACTCGCACACCTCTATTATATACATCGACGATATGTTTGGTAAGATGATGTAATGTGCCATGCTCAAATTACATAAATATATATGCATACATGTGTGTGTAGGTTATGAATGAGTATGTATGTACGAGTACATTAATATATATGCATATATTTATATACGACTACAAATGACACCTGCGTGACTGCAACCATGCACTCACACAGACAATGTATTCACAACCGGAAAGTACGAATAGTACGTCTTTTTGTTTGTCAGTGGTATCATACAGTTGTAGAAAATTTTCTTTAGTGATTTTATATAGATTTACATTATTCAATTTCAAAGTGAATAAAAGTTGAATAAAACCAAAAATAGAGTTTTCCGAACACAAAGTGGAACGAGAATTCTTCTCCAATGCATAAATTAATGATTTGATTCAATTTACATTCACTCGTTTTATTCTGGTAGAAATGTAGCAGTCGTGCCTTACATGCAAAAACACAGCTTGTATAAATTTTACCGCTTGTTTTCATTTTAGATTGAAAAATGTAAATTAATCCGTTAAACGTTCTAAACTTATTATTAGCATACTTTCAAGCGTTAAACATACCAGATAGTGTCACGAATTATCACGAAACAGAGTTGGCCGAAAAAATAAAAGAAATTTTAATAGATGCAACACATGATTTCAACGATGTAGAAATGATTACTGATGACTCTTTGGATTTTCAAGAAGAGTATAAAGACCATAATGCGGAAATAATTGAAGATGAAGTGCAACATCATTTTCCTGATCCGGATATAGCACCAACAAATCAATGTACAGCAGACAATGAAGAACTAGATTTTGAATACAAAAAAAGAGCTGTAGAATTTTGGAGAAGTAGCAAAACGAAGCAAAATTTAAGTCTCAAAACAGTGCAAAACAGATTCAAAAAAGTATCATCTATTAGTCAGCTACGTCGTTGGGCTCATTCAATTAATAAAGGTGGCACGTATAGAGAAAAAGTAGCACAAATTTGTCAGTATACCCTGGATAATTTTCAAGCAGCTCTCGACAGTGGTTCAATTATCCATGATGAAGATATAATTCGATGGGCCTTACAAGCTAAAAAAGAAATTGGTTTTGATGATATTAGATTCAAAGCTTCTAAACATTGGTTACTCAAATTTAAGCAAACACACCGAATAGTTTCTAGGAAAATAAATAAGTTCATAACAAGAAAAACACTAGAAAGTAGTGCAGAACTTACGGCTAAAGCTGAAGTATTTATCGATGACGTTAAATCGTGTATACCAAGGATTGGACTCGAAAATTTGTATAATACAGATCAGAGCGGATTTCAGCTAGAAATGCATTCTGGAAGAACATTAGCAGTAGAAGGAGAAAAGCAAGTGCAATGTCTGGTACAGTCAATTTCAGCAACAACGCATAGTTATACTATACAGCCACTAATATCAGCTACTGGACAACTGTTGTCACCGCTATTTCTTGTTTTAAAGGAACCAAGTGGCAAGTTTGGCCCTATTGTAGAACAAAACATATTTAGGCCAGAAAACGTGTACGTGGAAGCATCCAAATCTGGAAAATTAACAACAAGTAAGGGAACTAATAACAATTTTTACATTGTAATATCATTGATCAGTTAATTAGTAAGTCGTTTAATTGCAGATCACTTCAAAATCTGGTTGGAAAAAATATTTTATCCCTATGTAGGCCATCACTCAATACTATTACTTGATTCTTGGAGTGGTCATTGTGACAAAGTTATAGAAGAAACAATGCCACAAAATAAAATTATTAACATA
>QLYP01000574.1:0-22193 GCA_016647725.1 Nasonia giraulti
TTAATAATATTTAAAGAATGTCAATTTAAAGGGTGGTCTGGTCGTAGTCCGAAATCACTAGTTATATGTCCGTGGTCACATGGTACCTGCGTATATGTATACACACCATAACTATTGATTTCTGGCTACGACCAGACCACCCTTTAAATTGACATTCTTTAAATATTATTAATACTATTATCTTCATAATTCTTATTGCTATTGGTCTTACGGATAATAATCGAGTTTTAATAAGCGATTTTAAATGTCTTCCCTTGTAAACTCAATGATTACGTGCTACGGACGAGCTTGTTTTTCCAATACTCGATTATTATTAATTAAAAAGCAATTTTCACAATAAAAAATTAATAAGCTCAAATGCTATACGTTTTTATACCTGAAGTTTTGACCATTGAATTCGGCCGATGCATCTGGACGCATTTCTCCAAGCTAATTTGGCTCCGAAAATTAATTCGGTTTCAGTTAATTGATATGTGCCAGTTGTTGATATTTCTTTTCTAACAGAATCCCAACGTGATTTATGAGCATCACTATCTAATCTGAAATATTTAATGAAATATTGCTATTAACCACAGCGAAATGTTAAGTAGTCAAAGAACCTGGGAGGAATTAATTGGGATTGTGGATCATTATGAAATAAGATATAAGTATAACTAAACGGTAGACGGTTTGTTGCGCTTGGTAGCGTCAGACGCAGTAGAGGAGAGGAGGCCATTACAATTTACGATGTTTTTAGTAAGAACAGAGTGAAAAGGTGAGGAGGAGAAAGGCGAAGGAGAAAAAGGGAAAATAACAGATAAAAAATTAAAGCGAAGGCGTAAAAAGGAAAAAGTGTACAGGGAAGAGGAAAAAACTATGAAGAGGTAGATGAATTAGTTGAATGGGCGGGAGGGGAGAAAGTTTTATGGTGTGGATATGAACGCGAGAACAGATATAGAGGGGGCGGCGTAGATGAAGAAGGGAATGAGGAGAAAAGAGTTTTTAAAGACAGGACAACAAACAAGGAAGGGAAGGAACTTCTGGACAGGATAAAGGAAATTGGGATGTGCATCCTCAACGGTAGTATAGAGGGAGATGAAAAAGGGGAACTAATATACATAGGAGGGATGGGATGCTCGGTAATAGATTACGGAATAACCAATGAGGAAGGCAGAAGAAAGATAAAATCCATGAAAATACGAGATAAAATTGAATCAGACCATGGGGCGCTAGAGATAGAGATTAATACAGAGAGAGACAGAAGAAAAAGGAAGGAAAAATGTAGAACATCCTGGTCGGAGAGGGCAAACCAGAAAAAGGATAAAAAAGAGCGAGGAGGGGCTGGTGGGATAAGGAATGTAGGAAAGTGAAGGCGGGAATAAGGAATGAAACAGGGAAATTAAAGAGACAGGATTAGAGAAGGAGGTAAAAGATGCGAATGAGGATCGGACAGGGAAGAAGTTTTGGAAACTAGTTAAAAGAAGGAGGAAAGGGAAATGGTGGAAGTAGATGAAGGAATAGAGGAAGAAAAATGGATAGAGTACTTTAAAGGACAACTAGGGGAGAGAGAAGAACACGGGGAAAGAAGGACAGAGGAGACAGACGAGGCACACATGAATGAGGGGACAGAAGAAGATGCGATTGAAAGAGAAAAGGTGAGTAGTATAATAAGAAAACTGAAAGATAGGAAGGCCCCAGGAGAAGATGGAATCCAGAACGAGGCGTGGAAATATGGGGAAGAGTGGCTGATTGACGAACTTACAGAGATATAAGGGAAAATATAGGACGAAGAAGGATTACCAAGAGAATGGAAAAAAATGACGATAACACCAATATACAAAAAAGGAAATAAAGGAGAATGTACTCAGCGACACACAGATTGGTGACACACCAATATACGTGGTAAGCAAAGCATAGAGCTGAAGCTCAGGAATAAAGGAGGAAAGGCATATGCATGTTTCGCGGATATAAGTGCAGCTTTCGACAAAATAAGGAGAGAAGAGGTATGGAGAATGATGAGAAGTCTTGGAGGCAGCAAAACAATTAAAGAAATGGTGAAGAAAATTTCCGTTTTTTGCAGGTTTTAACCCAGGCTGGACCTCTTAAACTGCAGGTGGAGAGAGGAATAAGAGAAGCAGCGGAAAGGAAGCTGATAGATCTGGAAGTAGATGTCGAAATATGAAAAGAAAAACTAAAAGAGGAGAGAATACAGAGGGAGAAGATAAGCAGAATAATAGGTGAAATAAGGGAAAATTCCAAAAGGTGAAGACAAAGCAAAGGAGAGAAAGAAAACTAAAGTGACAGGATGAAGAGAAGAAAGTGAAAACTGAGGTGGTGAGTTCAAGCAAGAGGAAAAGGATGGAGGAAGGAAAATGCAAGGTGTGGGAGAGAGGGATCATTGTACACAGGGGAAATATATGGTACGAAGAGGAGGATCTGAACGAGTGACTGGAAAACTTTCTGTGTGGGACGGAATGGGAGATTGAGGACACCTACAACAAGGAGACGAAGAAAATAATTATCGCTAAAAAGAAGAGATGGAGGAGATTTGGATTTAGATTTTTTAGATTGACTTAATTGTATTTGCGTACATTATGTTCTACAATAACATTGTTACAGCATAATGAGTAAAGAATAAATTCCATAATAAGTTGAAGTTATCTTTATTGAGATTGTGTAACGGTTAAAATGGATTGAGCGAGAATAAGTAAGTGTGCGTGCGTATGCGTGGAGTGTGTACAAGATGTTTATATGTTTTCAAGTTCAAAAAAGTGTTCTTCAGCTAGTTTTTTAAAGCTGGCGATGGATGTAGATGTGTGACGTGCTCCTTCCACGTGAATTTAGAATCAAGCACTAATCCCAGATTACGCACAGAAGATTCAAAATTGACCTGGGCACCCCTAATATTAATAAAAGTGTCAGCTACTGAGGGTAGTGCATTTATGTAGTAGGAGGAGACCAGGACAATTGCTTTAGTTTTACTAACGTTGAGTTTTAGTCTGTTTTGTGCAGCCCAGCCCATTATCCTCTCGGCGTTAGCACTCATCTCGCTAGATAAAGAATCGAGCTCCTCAAAATGACATTGGCTGTAGATTTGCAAATCATCCGCATAGATAAGATGGGAAACATCGGAATCTAAGCACAAACCGATGTCGCTGATGTACAATGCAAACAGCAAGGGACTCAAAACGGAACCTTGCGGGGCTCCGATGTTAAGACGCCGAAGAGAGGAACGTTCGCTATTGTCACCAATAAGTCACCCGTTAAGTACGAGGTTAGTTTGCATAAAGTGAAAACTGCTTGTGCAGACTTGCTGCGTTCTCCCGAGCGTTAAGTACGAGGTTAGTTTGCATAAAGTGGAAACTGCTTGTACTGGCCCGATGTCGGGCCAGCACAGGCAGTTTCCATTACTATATAAAAATAATAGAATATCATTCGTCGAATACAGCCGTGGCTCCGAGCTAGACTGCTTGCTTTCGGATCTTAAGGTTCAGGGTTCAAATCCAACCCAGGGTGAGTTTTTTCTATTAAAAATAATACTTTAAATAAATTCATTAATTTCTAGATCACTTGGGACTTGGAAAAAAACTCAACCTGACACTCTGCATACCAAATAGGGCCCTCTACGCCGCACCGGACAGGTGTGGGCAGCATGAGCACAGTACCGATGCAGTATCGACCGAAAATAGCAACAAAATTTTCAATCCGTTACAACTCTTTTTTTTAACGAGAAATATGATGGTTTTTATCAATCAAGTTCTCAATAATTTCCAAAACAAGTCTATAAAGACCTTTTTTTATAAAAAATAATATATCTTCTGCACTATATTAAAACACTAAAATGAGCAATTGTGTAAAAATTCACCGAAACTAGTGAATCATTCTGGGATGATAATTATTTTATGATAAATATGTGGTACAAACATAACTACATAATCCTACTGAAAAAAATCAGAATTAAGTACACTTTTTTATAAAGAATAGTTCACAAAAAGTGACCGGGTCAAAAGCATATTTCACATAAATTACATATAGGTATAAAATAATGATAAATATTTAAATTTATTTTACTTTTTTTGTAGTTGATTAAAAATAACATAAACACAGTAAGATTGGTCCAGATGTGTCGGATGCTGTAAATGATAATCTTTTTAGAGAAATATGGCAAATATGTTTATTTGTATTTATAATTTGAATTATTTTTTAAATCATATGCGCCACATAGATACATGTGTATGTTTTACATATATCTTTAGTAGTGATCTTGAGATTCGATCTAGATGAAAGGGATGCTGCAAATAACCATCTGTGCAGAAATTATCTTGTTCCATGCCTGTTTTTGTGAAGAAGCCTGGAAATAATACTATTGTAAATGATTATTCATATTAATATTAGTTGTAAATTTACTCTCTGCGTTTCGCGAGGTGAAGAGTGTCGTTAATTATTAAATGTAACATTTTTAATAATAACGCCCGCATTACAAATTATTCAGAAATGTGTCATCAGTATATATATATATATATATATATATATATATATATATATATATATATATATATATATATATGTAAAAATTATGATAGTGTTATCACTTCAAAATAAACTTAACGATTACTTATCTAATATTTATGCAATTTATTATTAAGTAAATCTAACATTTGGATTTTGAATATAGTTTCTGTGGCGATTATTTGGCCAATATTTTACATTTCTAATTTCAATATAATTATGTTAAATTTACATTTTATTTACAATTATCAATAAGACATATGATATTTAGTTTCAAGTGATAACTTAGTTATTCAATATGTGATTTAAATTTCAGTAATGTACCATTAGTAAAGATACCTCAGCCAATTAATATATTACTAGCAATAATCACCTTGCTCGCTAACGCTCGCTCGACTGTATTTTGATGGAACTTTTTTTTTAAAATTTAGATTGCATATAAGTGCAATTTAAATACATTTTTTAGTATTTGAATTATTAATTATAAAAGTTAACATTTGTAAAAGATGTAAATTTTATGTTATAAAATTCTGCAAGGGAACAGATATATGTTAACAATTGTAAAATGAACCATTTAATTGATGTCTTTTGATCTATATTTTTAAATTTATTAAAACAGTAGCATAATCTTCTACATAATAGTAATTTGCTTAAATTTCTGTCCAAAACGTCATTTCCAGTTCAATTTATTCAAATCCCTTCAATTCTAATTGAAATTGTTTATCTGTCTCATTTAGTCCTAACATCTGAAAACATTTATACCGTTTTATTTTATTTCTTTTTGTGCGCCAATATTGTGATATTTTAATGTAAAGATTAAATTTTGCACTTTCCGGATTTTTCAGGGAATTTTTCAGGACTTCTTGGAATTTTAGTCTTCCTGGAATTCTGGAGCTGATAATATATTCTTGATTATAAACAAGGTTTTCTTGTGGTTAAACTTTGTATAACTTGGAAGGTAGCATCATATATCATATATATTACATTATAAAGGATTAACCTCAGGATCATCCTGACATCTAGACATCCACTACTGGGAGTAAAAATTTTTTGTTGGTATATTTGTTGTATACTAAGTGCGTTGTATCATAGACCATGTCTCGCCATCTGGGAGGTGATTTTGACACCTGGACATTGTCTACTGGAAGTAAAAATTTTCTTCTGGTGCTTTTGTTGTATACTAAGTGCGTTGTATCATAGGCCATGTCTCGCCATCCGGGAGGAGATTTTGACACATGGACATCGTGTACTGGAAGTAAAAATTTATTTTTGATTTCGCCTGTGTGTGTGAGCGCGCGTGTGCCTGTGTACATGTGTGTGTGATGATGTCATTGAGAACAAAAATTAGATTCCAATCCAAGCTTATTAATAATACACTCTGCGTTTAACAGGGTTGAAACTGTCATTCTTTCAATATAACAATGAGTGGATATATTGTTTTATCAACTTGAAATAAATCACCATGCAAAATTTTAGCCCTCTGAGTATGATGGTTTTTAATTAAGAGCAAAATAAAATTCTCAATAATTGTACGATTAATTTTTTCATGGTGATTTGTTTCAATTTGTTAAAACAATATATCCACATGCCTTTATCTCAAGTACTGTAGTTTAAATTTATAACGAGCTGACTATCGTACTCTCGTTATGTCTCTCTCCCTCATTACAACACATGTATATACACATGTATAAATCTATATTATGTATATTCTTTCAGCGACAAGGTAAGTGAGAGAGCAGAAGACCCAGCGTGCGAACACACAGAGAGAGAGAGAGAGAGAGAGTCACGCGCGTGCCGCGAGAGGGAGAGTGGGAGAAAGCCCACGCTGGTTTTCGCCGCCGCGTCCCGCGCGAGACATGTACGACTCGTTCCGCCGAAGAGTACAGTCGAACAAGTTCACCTTTTTTTTTGTATCGGGAACCCTCGTGGACTCTGCGCGCGAGAAATCTGCGAGATCGCCCTAGCAAGCTGTGTCCTCGTGTATCGCCGGTGTTATCGCTCCGAGTGCAACTTCACGCCGCGTGGTCGTCACGAGTTGAACGATTGCTGCCGCTCGTCTTCCCGCCGTAGCCGGATGCACACTCAAGGCCACGAGGCATCGACTCTGCTGCCCAGCGAGGGCCCCGTTCACCCGCTTGCGCCGTTCCAGACGAGCCACGAGGCATCCGAGCGAGACAGCACGGAAGTGAATGTAAGTACCTGCTCGATCGCTGATCTCTCTCTCTGCATTAGGCTTCGCTTTGTCTCTCTCTTGCCTCGTTCCGCTATTGTATTTGGCTGTCTTTTTACAATACACAAACATAAGTCTGAACTTCACTTGTTCTTAGTGATTTTACGCCTGACTCTCTGCCTTTTCCCCGCGCTCACCCCTCTCGGATATGCGTTTACTTCATTCGCGATTAAGCTACGCAGCATAAGCACTCACGACGCCTCCGCGGGTTCCCGTGCTCAAGGACGAGCACGTACAGCATACTGCGCTACGGGCCAGGCTTCGTATAGCCTTCAAGAAGCCTGCTACGAGCTGCTGCATCAATTCCTCTCGATACTCTTTAGATCAGTATACCCGTTACTGATCTTTTATACACGGTATTAAGCACCGTTATAAATTCTCATGTAAACACCCATCTGTAAATTTCGCACTCAGAGCTATAAGATTCAGTATGGATTAGCTAGCAAAGACGCAGTCAAGTAAAAATTGTTACGCTTGCCTGTTTATACATAATAAAATAAACATCTACATCACAAACTTACATGAATACACTGCATATAAGACACTAAAATGATGGATATTGCCTGCGACTGACTCAAACACTAAGTTGAAGAATATCTATCAAGATCAACATATTTAAACTGCATCATTGGTAATCTTGAACACACAGATTCCACCTGATGTTTTCTAATATCCACACTTAAGTACATATTAAAAACTATATACGTCAGTGTGAATGTGGTCATGTTTATACAAATACATAAATGTGTGCAAGGTTAGGTTGCCATTCTTAAAATGTCCATAATTTTTTTGATATATTATGCCCACTTACCATCACCTGTTAACAGGGACACATGGCTACGATATGCCACATACTTATCCAAAGAATACATGACTAATGTAAGTTTTATTATATTCGTTAAGATTAATCATGATTCATAAAAAGGAGGATTTATTTTAAGGAGTTAATAAGGAATCAACGTGTATGCTTTAGGAGAAAGTAAATTTTTTACTTTCTAAAAACTTGACAAACCTCTTGAATATTGTAAAACATATAACAAGGTGTCAAGAATAAAGTATAAAATCTAGATTTAGTGTCAGTATAAAAATAATTACATTAAAAAAAACAATTTAAATTTTATGATAACAAAACTTCACAAACTTATGAAACTCTTCTTGCAATTATTATAAAATATGTACTAAGATGTTATATAAAATATATAAGTTTGAATGTAGTATTAATATGGAATTAATGATATTTTCAAAAAGAAATTTTACATTTAGCGTTATCATTTAATTTGATTAATTATATATATTTTAAACTTTATACTTAAATTCTTTGGAATATATTTTATAATGTTGTAAATTTTCAAAGGGTGAAAGATGTATATTTTTTTATAAATATGATTCTAAGGAATAAGGAATTAAATTTTTTTCTAAGTATTAAAAAAAATGATTAAATTATTACCAGATAAAATCTAAGTTATCAAGTTCAAAGCACGCTGATCTAATTTCTAATATAAATAAGATCAATGTATATAAAATTAATAATAATTCATTGAAACTTATATCTTAAAACATAAATTCAATGAATATTATTACATAATATTTTGTTAAACGATATATTTAAAATAAAATAGAAATACACTTATATATATTCAATAGTTACAACATTAAACCATTATAATAAAATAATAAATATTATTATTATTATAATAACGTACTCAATTTACCCGGCTATGCTACCACGCATCCCACGAATAACGACTTATAATAATATATTAATATAATTTTTATTTAACATTTTTTAACCCTGCTAAAAATGACCAATTAAAAACGATTAAAACCTTAATTGGGTTTAATATGGAATTGTGATCCGGAATTATCGAATTAAAACCGATTAATACGATTCAAACGATTATAAAAATTTATCGGTTTTAATTGTATTTAATCGATTCAGTTGAAGCTTTCTCTGATCAAAATCTGACGGATTCAATCGGATTAAAACCGATTAACTTTTATAATTGGTTTAAATCGTATTAATCGGTTTGAATTCGACAATTCCGGATCACAATTCCATATTAAAACCAATTAAGGTTTTAATCGTTTTTAATTGGTCATTTTTAGCAGGGAACTTTAAATTTAAATTAGATCTTATAATTACATTTAATTAATATTAAAAATTTTAATATTATTAACTCAAATTTTTATATGAATTTACAATCAAATTTTGTAGTATAAACTAATAAATAAATAAATCTAATATAGTTGTAATTTTGAAAAATGCGCCATAATATGGTAATTGATCCCGTTTTGAAAAGTAAAAGTGGTCCCTACTGAAAAAAATCAGATGAGAATTAACTGATAATCAGCTGATTATTAGCTGATAATCAGTTGATAATCATGCCAAAAGGTCAGCTGATTATCAGGTGACTTCAGCTCAATATTTATTAAACCTGATAGTTATAAATATACGTTTATATGAAATAAAATGTTAATGATAATCAGGTAATAATCAGGTGATAATCATTCAAAAATTGTCAACTTTAATATATTTATTATAAATTATTTAAAATAAGTAAAATTTATAAATCTCACATAATGAGGGCCAGTACTGGTGTTACATTCAGAATGATAACCTGAAAACTCTGGCTGAGAGTTCAAACATTTTTGTTTTTCAATAATTTAATCTAAATAAAATTTTTTTCGTGTTAAAAAATAAAAATGTCATCACACAAATTTAAATAATAAGTATTATGTTTTAATGTTATAATGCAATTACTTTTGATTTTAAAATAAAGTTATTTTTAAATATTGATATATTATTTTATTATTGTTTTTGTTTCATATTTTTATTATCATAAATTTGTGGAATGTATATTTAAAACTTGAAATAATGTTTAAATAGAACGAGCGAGCGTTAGCGAGTGAGTTTTTAGCTAGTTTAAAATTAATATTTTAAAAAATGCATATTATTTAATGCAGCACTAGAATGCACAACAAAATAATACAATAATAATCAACAGCATCATATAAATAAGTATAGCGCTATCATATATAAAAATATCATGCAAATACTGCCGATGAAATATGAAAAAAATATGACTCTCTGAAAAATTCATTATCAGCACGTCCACGCCGTGATAGTCGGGCAACGAAAGAACTTTAGCTAACACTGGGAGGATAAACTACGAAAGCGTTGGAATCAATGCGCAGGTAAAAGCTTATACAATTTTTCTTATATTTATAGATAGTATATATCTGATATGTATATGCAGTCTACGCAGTGCTTTTATAGCTCAGTCTGTTTTTGCCCTTTGAAGCGGAGAGGTCGTTAAAACATAAAAATATTTCAAAAATATGAGTTTAATATTTTTCTAATTTACTTTTCCTTTCATAGGATGATAAACGTGATTGTTCAACGATAGCGGACTAAGCATTAATAAACAAGTCAGTTTAGACTACACCGATTTCCGTATTGATTCCGACTATCGATTGCGCGTTTTTTTTTCTTCTACGAGTCCGGAGTGAACATCTGCATTAACTACGATCTCCTAGAAGATAAGCGACTGTTCTATCACATTGTGGTGACGAACGCCTCCAAATTTTTTCATCTAAATTTAACTAGCCTTGCATTTTACTTCGTATATTCAGGTAAAAGCTACACAGGCCTCCGCCAAACCAGTAAACCGACTCGCGACTCGTCCTCGTCCTCCGACGAAGAGCGCGAAAAGGAAAACTCCCCGATACTCGGGCGGAAGAGCCAAACAAAGAAGAAAGCTTTGCTTGCAGTCGGTCCTCTGAATAAAGCTGTGGGCGCTATAACCGCCGGCGCGCAGGACGAACTGGTCGCAAGGTACGAACATGAACAAGCGGCCCCTGCTTTAGCAACGGTGTCAGCCAGCCCGTACGAATGCCGGACTGGGAACGCATCGGTATTCGTAAATGCTCGGAAAACCGTTTATACGGTTAGCGATTCTTGCTCGCGGGACCCAAAATCATTTACGGCGCCTGCAGCCTCACATCTTACGATAGGCAGCCTCGCTACTTCCCATAGCCGCGCCAAGCGCAATCCCGACGAGAACAGGCCAGGCGCGAGCGCTGGCAGCATCGTGATGCACCTTGGATCTGACCAACAGCTGCATGATGCATCAGCACTGATAAGTGACGGCAACACGAGCCCAGACGGCTGCGTGCCGTCAGATGATGACAGAGACAGCACAGCCGCGGTCAAGGCCGCGCTGGCTGATGATAAGTTAAAGCGCTTCGTTGTAGCCAGGGTCACTTTTAAGGAAAATTTGGTGTACCTGTTCCGGCTGATGGATTTATATCAACCGAGTTACAGGAGGCGTTGATAGAACGATATTATTTAAACCTGAACGACTTGACTAATGAGCATTACAAGCTCTGATACCTCTGCAAATGTCTAAGAACACTCAGAAGTGTCGTTCTAAAAGAGGGCATACGCAGCTTCGCGGTAATTCGCGATCTAGCAATGCTTACTCTTGCCGAATGGCCCAATTTCGTGAAACTTTTCGACTGCACGTTTGCCGGAAAAGCGGTCGTCGCAGTGCTATACAACAATAACTGATCCATGCCCCCAGTCGCTGATAGACTCAAAATTATAAAATAATATTACGAGGAGGCGATGGGAGGACATGCATAAAACGTACAACAAATTTGCTAATGATTTTTATTGGCGCAATATGCGTCCCAACGTCGAACAGTTTGTTGCTCAGTGCGCGACGTGCCAAAGTAACAAATTGATTCGCGTTAAGACACGGCTTCCACTACTTATTAACTCAAATCGCGTTGAACTTCTATGGCCCGTTAGAGCGTACGAAACGAGGTAACAGATATATTCTGTCGGCTCAAGACATGCTGACAAAATATGTTATCTTAATACCGACGAAGCGCGCGAATGCGGATGAGGTAGCTCGGACGTTGACCAAAAAAATAATGTGCGTGTTCGGGCCTCCGGCCGCAATAGTAACCACTCAAGGCACGCATTTCCAAAACCGCGTGCTCGAGGAACTCGCAAAGATTTTCGGCATAACCAAGTTTTGTACCAGGGTCTATCATCCGCTGGCGAACGGGTCGATCGAGCGTATGCATCATACTCTCACGGAGTATCTGAGGAAGTACGTGAAGAAAATTGACAGATGGGACGAATAGACGGCCGTCTGTCAACACGCGTACAATTGTACTGAACATAAGAATTCACCGCACGAGCTTTTGTTCGGTATTAAGCCCAGAAACTCCGTCGAGTTTTTCCCAAAATAACGGGGACGTAACATATAACGATTACATCACTGAGATGACAAATAATTTAACGGCTTTGCAAACTGCAGCCGCGATGAACTTGGTACAATCCAAGTACCGGTCTAAACATTACTATGATCGGAAACTAAATTCGAAACATTTTCGAGAAGGCGAAATCGTCTTTCTACTGAAAGAACTGAAGGTGGAATTCGCCAAGAAATATCGCGGCCTCTTCGAAATAATCGCGATCAAATAACGTCACCTTGCGAAACGACGAGGTGACAAGAACTGTCCATTTAAATAAAATTGAAAGACCCAGCGAGCTGGTCAGAGAAGCCGTGACTTCTGAAGCGGACCCCGTGGAGTAAGACGTTTTTTTTACTGTTTTTTTTTGCGCATCCCCGGACTGGCTGCGCAATAAAACAAAAATCATCTTACTGGCTAGGCCACCTTTACGCGCCCAAGAAGCCAGACGCTTAGCGTCGACTTGCGCCAGCTAACCCCTGCCTCCTTGTATCTTTTAGACTTTGCGCCGGCAGCGGCCCGGAAAGCAGTTAGTCCTCGCCCTCGGGCGTTCAGTACCGCTTCATACGCCGTTGGTACTAACTGGAAGTTGATCGAGAAGGTCGATTTGCGCCTGTATTTTCTGACAGGTTCCAAGTTGGTGCATAAAATCACAATCGCGACTCTTGCGTGCGGACCACGTTGCGATTCGGCAGGCTTAATTGAGGAAGCCAAAGTCGCCGCCCGCCAGGCTGCCCGGGTAAGAGACTTAATACTTATCCACGGCAACGGCATAGGGCCTCAGAGGTCTCGGCACGCCGTCTTGCCCTTTATTGGCTCATTCCATAGATAGCTATATGGGATGCTAACCGAAGCCGATATAATCGAGTTCCATAAGGCGGTTAATTTAATTGCCAAGGACAACCGCCGCACGGTCGCGCTCTGAGCTAATCAAACGGAAATCGTCGAGTACAAACATCTGCCCATATCCATTGCAGATCTGTTATATCTTTCCGCTACTCCATTTAGTTCATGGACGTAGGGTGGACATGACAATAATTCAATTCCTTCAGACTTTACAATATCATAGATTTCGTGATTCAAATATTCTTTATATTTTACCATTATCGCAACGTTATTTTTTAACCCTTTTATAGAATTTATTTTCTACTAGATTAACAAATTCTTTCAAAAAACTTGCAGTCTCTGATTTATTTTTAATACAAACGATTCTAGTGCATTTACTGTAATCATCAACAAATGTTAAAAAATATTTTTCTCCACCATAACCAGTAGTATTATGTGAACCATTCAAATCAGTATGAATAAATTCTAAAATTTCAGTTGTTTTTGATCTGCTATTTTCAAATGGTACATTCGCTATTTTGCTTTCTATAAAATTTGCACATTTCATTTCGACATTTTCGATTTTTTCTGGCAGGCCTTCAACTAATCTATTAGTTACCAATTTATTTAAATATTGAAAATTTACATGGCCTAATGCCCTATGCCATTTTTCTTTGTCAGTTAGTTTTATTGAATTTACATACATGGATTTATTTTTCTTTTGTAATACAAAACTTTTTATATAAAACAAATTTTCCTTTTTGTATGCTACGGCTATTAACTCTCTAGATTTATTAAAAATTTGTGCAGTATCTTTATTTGCTAATACTGTATAATTTTCAGTTATTTTTGCAAGACTCATCAGATTTTGTTTAATTCCTTCAACGTAATAGACATATTTTATATCAACATATTTTTGATTATAATAATTTTTAAAATAAGTTTTAACAGTACCTATTTTGGTTGCTTTTAACATTTTACTGTCTGGTAATTTTACATCAATCGGATTTTTCAAATCTACACTTATCAAAGAATTTATCATTTTTTATAATATGATCTGTGCAACCACTATCTAACAACCTACCTATTTCGCTACAATTTTCACTAAAACTTGTTACATGATTTATTTCGCTTGTTTTATTATTCTTATACTTTTCCCGAGGGTAGGTATAAGAATTGTTCGAGTCGTGGCATACCTGTGTTGTCCATGATTCAGATGAATAGTTGCCCTGTTGCTTGCTTGAAGAGTCACCTCTGGGTTGACCTTGTCCACACCTCGTTGACCTTGACTGGATTGAGCACCTCGTCCTCGGTTGCTCTGCTGTGGTGTTCTCGTGCATGCATTTTTGTAGTGTCCAATTTTTCCACAGTTGTAACATTTGCCTTCCAACTTGGTTGTAAAAGTACTTACATTACTCTTTTTATCAGAATCGTTTTTTGTATAATTTTTCTCTTTAATTTTTTATTTGACATAGTCTACTGTCCTTTGATCTTCTGGAATGACATCAATGAAATCACTTATGTAGCTGTAGCTTGGTGGTAGTGCTCGTATTAAATACCTCATCTTCTCTGTTTCCTCTAGTTTTCCACCAGCCGCCTTGAACTCGTTCACGGTTTTCTCGAATTCTGCGAAAAAATCGTCTACTTGATCAAAATTCTTCAATTTTACTTCTTCCAGCTTTCCTCTGCAGATTATTTGTAGCGACGTGGATTGCATCGAATACATTTTTTCGAATTTTTCCATCATGTCAAATGCTGATTTACACTCACCAATATATTCTAATTTTTTATCGGATACAGTGCTTATTATGATGGTTCTTGCTTTTAACTTCCATTTTCTTCCAATCTGCTTCTTTATCCTTGTATGCAGCAGTTATTTTACTAGTTACAGGTTCGTTACACTCTTTATATTCTAATAAAATCATTAATCTTATTTTCCAACTGGAGTACTTTGCATAACTGAACAATAATTTTCTAAGAAAAAGTTGTTTATTTGAAAATCGGGCAAGTTAAGTGAAAAAATCGTCGAAACGACACGGGCAACGGACTCAATTCCGCCATTTCGAAAGCGTTCCGCACCTTGAAACTCAACAAAAAGATAAATGTATGTGTGTTTTGCATAACTAAACAATAATTTTCTAAGAAAAAATTGTTTATTTGAAACTTGGGCAAGTTAAGTGAATGAGTCCGTCGGAATTGAGTCCGTTTCACGTGTCATTTCGACGATTTTTTCACATAACTTGGCCTATTTTTTAATAAACAACTTTTTCTTAGAAAATTATTGTTCAGTTATGCAAAGTGCACATACACTTATCAGTTCCTTAAGTTTCAAGGTGCGGAACGCTTTCAAAGTGGCGGAATTGAGTCCGTTTCACGTGTCATTTCGACGATTTTTTCACATAACTCGGCTGATTTTTAAATAAACAACTTTTTTTTAGCAAATTATTGTTCAGTTATGCAAACCACACATACACTTATCATTTCGTTGAGTTTCAAGGTGCGGAACGCTTTCAAAGTGGCGGAATTGAGTCCTTTGCCCGTGTCAAATAAACAACTTTTTTTTAGCAAATCGGCCATCAAGAACGGGCATCATGATATCTTCAACTTTAGCTTGCTTCGCCATTTTTATTTCTTCGATGCTTATATTCTTATACACTTGAGTTTTGAGTATAATAATTTTCTAATTGGATTTCTTATATTTTCCTTCCAAACAATTTCTTTATTCTCTAATTCATGATCTTGAATTACTTTTAGTTTAAGCCACGAGAACATGTGCTTAACCTCGAAATTTCCATGTACTCTGTACTAGCACGTTACCACGTTTTTCACTTGCCGACTTTAATCTATTGACATCGCACTTTAATCTTTATTAATTTTCAAAAATCTTCTTATTGTTTAGTACCTGACAACTTTATCTTCGTCACTGAGCATATATTTTTTGACTTTAACCTTTTCTTAACTGGTTAATCTTCATTTTAAAATTTTCTTTTTTTCGACAGACGTTTCGATGCAAAAATTTCGAATTTTCATGCTTCACAAGCTTATAATTTTTCTGAGAAATTTTCTCCTTTAATTTCACTACTCAATTTTTCACTGTGCGATTCAGTTTGTTAACTATAACCGTTAACTACTTTTCCACGTGGCTCTTCTTCTAACCTCTAAATTTTTGAATATCCCTCACATGACTCGAGAGTCAATGTGCGGGATAGAATAATGATACAAACCACGCTATGCTACCATGCTGGAAAGGATGCGTGGAATAAATAATAATAACTTTGAGGTTTAAATGATAATATATTGAAAGGCTTGAGAGCCTAGTCGGCAGTACATCCGCTCTACTCGGATTCTTACAGGCAAGAGAGAGAGTATATCTAAGTTGTATTAGTGCGTGATTCGTATGTGTTTGTAATACCCGACTTATGTGTGATTGATACATGGCACAAGGATGTAGCAAATGACTGTGACTCGAGGAATCTTTCCTCTTATTATAATTTAAGATAATGTTTGACATTCAGAGATAAAATTGGTATGCTCTTATTTTATTGTTATTTTCTTCAGGACTGTGCCTTATTGTTGTGATTATATTTATTGTATTATTTTTTGTTAATAAACGCTTGAAGAGGTTGGAAACCAAACCAACGAAACATCGTCGACATCTAATTGCTGAGTTTTTACTTCTATGTTGGGCTGACTCTTTCACCTTTGATTCCTACTTATTTATTTGTTTCATGAGTAGTCTCGTCTAATCTACGAACATCGAATTTTCGACGCGTGTACCTACGACGAGCTGGCCTATGTAACTCCACAACGATGCGTCTAAATTTCTTATCGATTTCATCTCGATACGCCTTTAGCAGCCGATCGATGACTTTTTTCGATTCTTCCTGCAAAACGCGAAGTTTAACGGCATCGTTTGGCTGCAGCGCTGCAGCGACGTTGCACAAGCGTTTATTTACCAAATCAGGTTGACTATCGGCGCTGACTTTAAAGCCGTGGCCTGGAGGTCCTCGACTGCCCTCGCTACGCTTTAAGTTACGTCCGAACACGTCGACGCTCATGATTTGAATGGCAGAACTAAAGAGAGTACGTCTCAATAATTAAATAAATAAATAAATAAATAAATATATATATATATATATATATATATATATATATATATATATATATATATATATATATATATATATCCAGCCTCAGTAAGCTCCTCGATAATCGAATGAGTCTCGTTGGTGTGACTAGGATTTCCAGCTGATATCTCAGCTATGAGGAGACGAAGCCGTTCAACCAATTCATTCGGATCGTTCCAGTAAACGTAATCCATTTTCGTATCTCTCCTGGCGATTTTGTACGGCACAAGCAGTGTACCACCACTATTCTTCTTCTTCTTCGACTTTAAGGGTGAGGACGTGTTGGGCAGAAAGAGAGGAGCGATAAAGTCGTCGTATTTTTTACTATTGCCGGGAAACAAAGAGTCGCGAAACTCTGGCGTTCACGAGGAGCACCTGGCGCCACCGGGTCATTTTCCAAGCCCCCGGGCGAGGGATTGCACCATGACTGAGAGAGAGAGAGAGAGAGAGAGAGAGAGAGAGAGAGAGAGAGAGAGAGAGAGAGAGAGAGAGAGAGAGAGAGAGAGAGAGAGAGAGAGAGAGAAAGAGAGAGTGAGAGAGAGAGTGAGAGTAATAAATATTGTGACGACACCTACCTTGTAGTCCTTGCCTCTGCTACCTGCTTGTCCTTAGCGAAGGCGTCTGAAATACGAATGAATTATGTGACGAGAGGTACGGCGGAACAAAGGTCTCGGATCGATATCACTCACGATTTATGCCGTAATAATTCAATTTATTCAAATAATCAAACAATTTCGCGTAATCTGCACTCTTTATGATACGCTGTTTCGTGAATGAAAACCGCTGGTTTACGGTATACAGTATTATATTCAACTTTGGAATCCGAGAGACGATTGATTCGATAGACGGTATTATGCGATTCGTGAATAGTTAATTTCGAGACCAAGCGTGATTTTTTCCAAGTTTGTTACTTCGAGAAATTTCTAAGTTAATTTTATCGAAATGATTCTAAGTCTGAGTTTTAACTTACGCGGTACCGTCTCGAAGATCGTATCTGACGTGTAGTGTCTGGAAATTAGAATTACTAGGGGCGCGTGCGTCTATGCTGGGCCCTTTTATATCATGTAGTCGCCTCTGTGATAACAGATGTGTAGCTGAGGCTATGGCTTCTTTAGCGGGGAGGTCCAATCAGAAGGTTTAGTTCCTCTGTTGTCATATTTGTGAGCTCGCTATCACACATACATAGGATCTAATCTCCTTCCTAGGTCATTTCCCTCTTGTGCATTTCTTATGCTTATTATTGTTGGAAATTCAGTTCCTGTTGCTAGTCAGCTTCTCCTATTTTAGCGGTTGTTTGATCTTACATAAGATCTCACCTGAGATCTCACCTGAGATCTCATGCCAAAATCTCATCTGTAATTTTGGTCCGGAAGCTGCTGGATCCTCTTATTTAATAAAAAATAAGGTTTTTAATATTGGAAGTCGCCTATAAGGAGGTGCTCCTACGCAGAAGAGTTAAAAATACTAGACTTCGAAGCATTTAAGATGTTTGTTCGATTTTTAAAAATTTCTCATCTGAAATCTCACCTTAGATGTCACCTGAGATCTCAGGTGAGATTTTAGATGAGATATTTTTAAAAATCGAAAAAATATCTAAAATGCTTTGAAACCTAGTTTTTTGAACTTATTTGGATGGAGGCTCCTCCATATAGGCGACTACCAATATTAAAAAACTCATTTTTGAATAAATAAGAGGATCCGGCAGCTTCCGGACCAAAATAATAGATGAGATTTTGGCATGAGATCTCAGGTGAGATCTCATGTAAGATCTCACGTGAGATTTTGCAATAGGGAGGGTGATCGATGACTGCTTCTGTAGCTATTAATTTATTTCCAAAAGTCATTTCAATAAAATTAATCTATGAACATGATAGATAAACACAATCGCGTGACAAAAAAGAAAACTAAAAAACTATTTATTTTTAATGCTCTTAGCCGCAGGAATTTCAACGTTAATTCAGTAGTTTTACTTTTAGTAACGCATTTTTATTTTTATTTTCTCGACGAACATCTAACCCACACGTTATATATAAAACAGTAGAATCGTTTATTCTTAACCAACCAGAACGTAATTATCAAATCATAAAAATTAATATTTGTAAATAAAAATCAAACAGAATCTAAAATAGGGGGTTTGCGAGCGAAGCGAGCAGGGTGACAAAGCCCCACTAGCATATGTGTGTGTATATGTGGGTGTATTATAGCGAGCCCCGCAGCATAGTACTAACGCGGACTCGTGAGACGTCGCACGGCATCAGCCGCGGACACGGAGAAGCAGAGTTAAGTGGGACGTGGGTGGGGAAAAGCATAGCACGTGGGCCAGTGGCACCCGCTGCGACTAGCCAGCTTACCGTGACATTGAAACGTCTCTGAGAACACATACGGGAGAGCCGGCGCAGCGCTAACCAAGCTCATTGTAAATACTTTGTGAATTGAGAGGACGATTAAACATCTGATTGAACGAATCTCTTTTTGTGTCCTTATTTGTATGCTCGTGAGTTTTAGTGATGTCCAGCCCGAGATATAACGATGCCAACCTTCTGTCGACGTCGCAAACTAGTCACCCATATAGCCCTCAATGTTTGGGCGATATTACCTAAATGTTGAATTTTCAGATGGGCCAAATTAGACAATATTGTGGAAGGAGTATATAACCCTTATAAATGTTCAAGCAATATTGCCTAGGACCGAAATGTCCATTTTTTCATTGTAGCGTTTTTGTGGAAACCCCTACAGCATCCAATCTTGCCTCAATATTTCATATCCAGATTGTGACAGGCAGTTGTATAAATACAGACCCGACCCCGAACTGACGCAAGTCCTGTGAACAGACGAGGAGAAATGGTAGCTAGTAGTGCCAAAAGAAAAACGAGAGAAAGTACTCTACGAGTGCCACGATTAAAATCAAAATTAAAATAACCACGATATTTCGGTTAAAAAATCTTTATATAAATATAGGACTACAATATAAAATAAAAAAACAAATTCTTGTAGTCAAATCAAATAAAAATCGGCTGTTGCCTTAGGTATGAAAGGTATCTTCAAAGTATGTTTTAGGGTGAGTTCTTAACAAGCACAGTGTGTAGCAGGGAGTAAAGTGGCTTTACAGATACGGATGACGGTTGACCAATTGTAACCTTGGGTACAATCTTCTTAGTTAGAAGAATCTACTTTTCCTCACACTGCACTGTTTTTATATTATGTATTTAAAAGAGATAACAGTTACAGCTTATTATTATTGATTCCTGCTCAACGAGAAAAATCTTGAGAATAAAAACTATCACAGCATCGGTTTTTTGTAGAAGTCTTTTGTAAATTGTTACTGTTAGATTCCCAATTTATTGTTATCATTTCGACGTACAGATGCAATCGAACTTAATTTTAAACATCATTTACAATATTTTGCATTATTATATTAGAATGCATTAAATCACGAAATGTTTGTTAACTGTAATAAATACCTTTTTATCGAAGAAAAGTATTGTTGCAAAAAGTCATTAGCGTGTTCTAAAACTTCTTCTTTAGGCCGAACATCAGTACTATGAGAAGGTATTGACATAACACTGCCCAAACATGTTTGTTTAGAACACAACGTTTTCTAAAAAAAATACAGTAACATAAACAACTAAATTGATGATTTTATGTCAAAAAGATGCATTTTGATACAAAATTGCGATTAGACGCTACTTTCGATCGATCGGGCTGAAATTTAAGCAAAAGCCTCTTGTCGCACGAACTGAAAACCTCTGCCAAGTCTTTAGCGCTTAGCTTTCTCCTATTTCGCTTTTTTTTCATTGTTATGAATGTAAAATAGTATATTGTGCTTACGCTACATGAGTTGCACGTACTATTTTTGTTTAAGTGCGAGGTATAATGCAGTTTGGCGCACGCATTTTCATTTACTCAAAACTTTTAGTAAAATTTAATACAATTTTATTGTTACCATGTTATTATAGTAATTTTTCCTAAACTTATAATAACTTTTATTAGATCATTTTTCCTTGTGTAAATATAACAAAACTTCTTCAGTTTGAGTAAATCGTCATATCCATCTAATTAAAATATACAACAAAAGACATTTAGCAGTAAGATATGGAAAGTGTAGTAGAAGGAAAGTCAGTCAAAAGGTTAGGTATAAGTATAGGATATAAACGTATTAGTACTTTTAAATTATTTATTTCCTTTTATTATTAGTACTTACACTGAGAAAAAAAAATGTAACAAAAATTCAGATAAGTTCAGACAAAATTACTATAATGCCGCCTAGTAATTGTGGGATATACATGCATTCTGAAGATTTTTACTATGTGAGTAGTAATTTTTATTATGAACGTAGGAGAATTTTTTACAAATTTGTGGTAAAATTACTGTAGTACATAGTATAGATCTGCTTCCATAAGGGATGTTCAAGTTTTGACAAAACTAAAAATTTTACTATTAAAAAGTTTCCTCTAGGGGGAAGCAAAATCAGCTTTTAGAGATTGTGCTAAGAGGACGGCTCAAAACTCAGTACCCAAATATTTTTCAATAGCGTTCGACTGTTTAGTTTTGGAGATATAAGAATTAAAAACAATTTCAAAAATAAATATATCATCAATATCTCGAAAACCATCGAGTTTTCCAAGCTTCGCAAAGAATTCAGCCAAGACATAAATTGAAATTTTTGTAGTACACAGTTCAACTCGTAACCTATCCTCTTCTTTTTTTGCAAGGTTTTGATATTTCATTTAGGAGATATACCTTATTTCGAAAAAATCACCTTTATCTGCCTAACTGTGCAGAAGATCCCAAGTGCCAAACAAAAAGAAGTAGGTAATTTTATTGTCTTTTGAATGCGTTATTGCTAAATTGTTCGTAGTTATGAGATGATAAAGATACAAAAAATAGATTTGCCAAAATTCTAGAAATGACCATAAACAAAAACACGTCAATTAAAAACAAATAAGGTTACTTTTTCCGAATTCACAATTAAAAAACGACTGCCCATTCGTTGGCACGTTGCTTCCTCCAACTAAATTTATAAGTCTAATAAATAAAATATTGTTTTCATATACAGTATAATCTGCCTGCTAATGTATAAGGCGATTTTTAATAAATAATTTAATATATAAGTTTTGGATGGTCCATTGTCAAAAAGTTTGCAGACCCGTCTCTGTTTTTTGTTTATTATAGAATACGAACACTGCCATCAATTTTTCTTCATAGAATATATATATATATATATATATATATATATATATATATATATATATATATAT
>QLYP01000574.1:33729-62659 GCA_016647725.1 Nasonia giraulti
TCTAAAAACGTTAAAATAAGAATATACAGGACAATAATACTGCCGGTAGTTCTGTACGGGTGCGAAACGTGGGCTCTAACTAGGCAGGCGGACAACCGTTTTAGGGTATTTGAAAATAAAGTCTTGCGAAAAATATACGGGCCGAAGAAAGATGAGGAAACCGGGGAATGGAGGAGACTACACAATGATGAGTTACATAATCTGTATGCGTCACCAAATATTAACAGAATAATAAAATCGCGCAGATTGGGATGGACAGGGCACGTAGCGAGAATGGGAGACGACCGTATGGCAGCGCGTGTCATGAAGGGCAGGCCGATGGTAACGCGACCTCTAGGTAGACCTAGGCGTAGATGGGAGGACAATGTAAAAGCTGATCTAGTAGAAATAGGACGGGTGGGTGTCGATCGGAGAGGTGCATCTTGGGTGGGATTAACACAAGATAGGGCAGCGTGGATAGCTTGCGTGGATGAGGCGATGAACTTTCGAGTTCCAAATGCCACATAAAAAAAAATGTATGGGTCAATTATTGAATTACTTGTCTCCTTTGATGAGTCCTTCTTATGAATCTTCTTTTTCTAAAACGTTAATATAACCTTACTTGAATTACATGGTTAAAAAATAAAGGCATTTATTTAAAATTAATATCTATTACAATCATGATATCAAATTAATCTACATTTTAAAACTTATTTGTTAAGTAATTTATGAAAAATTGTATGCATTAGCTTATATGTAATAATATAATGAAGCACCTTTCTTGAATTTTTTGTGTTTTGTACTTCTTGTATCGTCACATTATTCATTTCATTGTCAGTTTCCTTTTCTGTGCCTTTGTCACTGACATTAGATAAATCTAAAATTGGGATATGAAATCTTTTCTTTGACTTAGTTACATATGTGTTAACTAAATCGTATGTTCCTGTAACAAGTAATTATAATGTGTAAGTAAATATATGAATATATAAAAATATTAATTATTTTCTTTGGCTGACAGTCAAAACAACATGAGTATATGTTTCATGTATTTTTAGAGTAGTGTAGAAACGCGGGTTAAAAATAAATTTTTAGGTTTATTATCCAAGAAAACAACATTTCACAGAAGCCAGTAGTATAAAAAGTTTTTTTAAATTAGGCTAATTGTGCATACCTGCAGCATACGAAACATGACAAAGTTCTTGTCCTGGTAGTTCTTTTTTTAATTTAAATACTTTATCTTTATATTCTTCCTTATCTTGCATATAATGTTCATAATTGAACTTTTGAATGCACGTTGCTGCAACAATTTTGCGTGTGCCTTTTCCAACCGGATTATTTCGATTATATATGTAAATATAAACATCAGGATCGTCACTTTCTTCATCCATGTTTTACAAAGTTTCTTAGAACACTCACTCAATAAGGCTCTGATATTCATTCCTGTACCTTTTACCTTAACTTTTGGTGATCCTTACTGCAATGACAAACACTTTACGCGGGAGTAGTGGAGATGGTTCGCTCACGCATAATAGAGAGACATATAGAAAGAGAAAACATTTACGTGTGCGCCGTGCATGCGCGAGTAGACAAAGACAGTCGCCATAATGCAACTCTCTTTCTTTCTAGTATATCTATGCTTCGTAAGTGACTATATAACAGTAGTCTCTCTATTTACACGTTATTTTTATCATGATGTTTAAACGAGGGTGTTATGGTAAATACCACGATCGGTTTGGTAAACAAGTTGTTCCTCGCAGTACATCATATTTGTTGGAGTTGTGGATAAATAAAGGCTATGATGTTAATAAGAGTCTAAGTATATTGTTGAAAGTAAGTGGCATAAGCCACGAGTCTTGCAGCAGAGAGCGAGAATAGCGTGTACAGTATAGTCGGCGCTTAGAGTATAGAGCTCCCCACACACTCCCCCCCGAGATTCTTGCTGATCAACTTGCAAGCTCTGCACCAGAAGGGTGGAGAACCAAGAATCGCATGTGTTACATAGCTACTTATAATTAGAAATACAAAAGTATAAAAGTACAAAACGCTGCTTACAACTAGATCACAAGGCTAAGCTTGCGCTTTGGTATCAGACGCGAACTTTACTTTTTTGGCAGGAGAAGTTTTGAGTTTCGGACTAGGGACAGGTGGCTGATTGCCATTCAAACTGTCGTTGGATGCTCCTCCTGAATCGACCAAGTTTTCCGCTATGAAGAATGCGGGCTTTAAAATCTCTACTGATACGGTACGAGGGGCACCTTTGACGTCGATTTTGAATACACGATCAGATTCGCGAGACAGAACCTTGTAAGGGCCTGAGGACGGTCGCTCGAGAGACTTCTTGGCCATGTTCCGCATGTGAACATGGGTACAATTGTGAAGCTCTTTAAAATAGAAAATGCGTTTTTTATAATGATGTGCGACTGGAATGGGACGAACTAACGCATGTGCTCACGGAACTCCTCTACAAAGAAGAATTCGCCAGGTAACCGTAGCGTGGTACCGTACAGAAATTCAGCCGGAGAAGCCTCGGTATCGGCTCTCACATGGCAACGCAAGCCTAATAGTACAGTGGAGAGAGTTCTCAACCAGTCGTCATCCTTGTGACACATCAACGCGGCTTTTAATGTTTGATGCCACCGTTCAATCATGCCATTACCGGCTGGGTAGTACGCAGTGGTGCGAATGCGCTCGCAACCGATCAAGGATAGTAACGCAGTAAAGAGTCTCGACTTGAATTGAGCTCCTTGATCCGAGATGATGACCTTGGGTGCGCCAAAGCGCGACACCCATGTATCAAAAAACGCGCGAGCTACAGTCTGGGCTGAGGTTTCCTGAAGGAGAACCGCTTCAACCCACCTAGAGAAGCGATCGATCATGGTTAGCAAGTATTGGCAACCGTCACGCACTGGTAAAGGCCCTACGATGTCAATGTGAACATGATCAAAACGACCGTCTGGAGCTACAAAGTGCTCAGGAAATGTTTTGACATGCCTGGAGATTTTGGACTGCTGACAGGGAAGATAATTTTTGCACCAAACAGCAATATCGCGATGCATGTTTGGCCAAACGTAACGTTGACGAACATGACAATCGGTGATCTTGGGACCGGGGTGAGCGGTGTTGTGAAAGAGTCGAATACTGATTTACGCAAGGATTTCGGAATGTACGGACGTAAGCTTTCGCCAGACAATTCACAGTATAAGACTGTGTGCTCAGGACCAAGCTGAATGCGCTTAAGAGAGAGAGGGTAGTTCGGTGACTCATGAATCTCTTTCAGCTGGTCATCTGAATTCAATCCTGGATAGAACATTTGCTACTACATTGTCCGAACCTCTGACGTGTTCTATTCGGGTAGTAAACTGAAAAATGAATCCTAGCTGACGCAAACGACGCGGAGGAACTTTCTCGTTGTTTTGTACAAAAACGTAAATGAGTGGCTTGTGATCGGTTAGAATCGCGAAGTCACAGCCCTCAACTATGTAGGAAAAGTATTTCACTGCTTCGAGCATTGCAGTGAGTTCCCTGTCATAGGTACTGTACAACTGCTGAGCTGGGGTAAACTTTTGAGAAAAGAAAGCTAAAGGTTCCCACTCGTTCGAGAGTGATTTCTGCTCTAAAACCGCACCCATCGCTACGTCAGAAGCATCTGTAACGAGGCGAAGTTCTGCGCCAAAGCGAGATAGTATTGGCAAAATCAGACTTGATTTGCTCGAAAGCTTTGCTGGTTTCTGCAGTCTATTCGATTGGACGCTTATCATTTTTACATGAATCGCGAAAATACGCGTTTAGAGGAACTTGAGCCTCTGCAGCGTGAGGGAGGTTGTGGTGATAAAAGTTCACCATGCCAAGAAGGCAACGCAGCTCCACTGCAGTGCTGGGTTTGGGAAAGTTCAATACCGCTTTGACCCTCTCCTGAGTCGGACGAATGCCTTGCGAGTTGATTGAATAACCTAAGAATACAAGTTCCTCAACAGAGAAGGTACACTTGTCAATGTTAATGCGCAAACAGAATTTGTTTAGACGTTCGAAAACTATGCGCAAGTGTTCGAAGTGTTCTTATACGGATTCTGAGGCGATCAGAATATCATCAATGTAGATGAATACGAATTTCAAATCTCCTAACGCTCTATTTATATACCTTTGGAAGGTTTGGCTGGCATATTGCGCAAACCAAAGGTCATGTACATAAATTTAAATAAACCGAAGGGCGTGATTATCGCCGTATTTTCTATGTCTTCGGGGGCGATAGGAATCTGATTGAAAGCTTTTAAGAGATCTAACGAAGAAAAGATTTTCTTTCCATGCAGTTCACTGGTACAGTCGTACAAGTGCGCTGTAGGGTATTTGTCAGGGACGGTCTGTGCGTTTAGAGCACAGTACACGCCACAAGGACGATAAGACCCATCTTTTTTCAAGGCCATGTGTAGCTGGCTGGCGTACGGACCGCTGCCAGGCCTACAGATGCCGGTGTCTTACCAGGCTTTGAATTGAGCTTTAGCTGCTCTGAGCTTTTCTGCGGAAAGTCGACGTGGACACTCAGAGACAGGCGGGCCCGTGGTGTAGATGTGATGCACGATATCAGGTATGAACTGAGGATCATGCGGAACTGAGCCTGTTATTTTAGGAAACTGGGCTAAAAGTTGAGCACATTTGGAGTTAGAAGCTACCGAATGGATTCCGAGAACTGGAACCATTTTGATTAAACCTACGGATGAAAGCGACGTAACCGAGTCAACGATACGACGGTTGCGAATGTCTACAGTTAAACTGTAGTGAAATGAAATGTCTGCTCTTATAATCGCATGAGGCACGGACGCTATGACGAAATTCCATACTATGGGACGATTCAAACCTAAATCTAACAACAAGAACATTTCACCGAATGTGTCTATCGAATTGTCATTGGCCGCATAAAGCTTGCGAGAAGAGGGTTTCGAATTGATCTTGAAATTGGCTGGGAGAACGGAGATTTATGCTCCAGAATCAATGAGAAATCTGCGCCCAGTTTTGAGAGAGAGTTGTGAGACGTTTCGAATCGGAGGAACCATCCCCTGACGTGCGCGCGATGACGAATTCTTAAAATTAAAACGCCGCTGCGTGAAATTCGTGACGGTTGAGGAACCGCTACTCTAATAAAATTCCGCGAAAAGCGAGCGCTGAGCGCAGGCAGAGCGAGTAACGTGCCTGACAGCTGCAACCCGTGATACGCGCGCGCCACGAGAAAACCGCGAGCTAAAATCAAAGATGGCCGCCGGTTTCTCGGAAGCGAGCCAACTTAAATTCGAATTCTTGGAAACGGATTTAAAAGTAACACTAGATATACCTTAATTTAACGCGCAAAATCTGCTGGACGGTGCTGACGACGACGGTGGCAGCGATGATGACGATGACGATGACACGATCAGGATGTCCGAGACGATCCGCTGCGAGAGACACGACGACGACGAAAGCTGCCTGGAGTGCCACCGCTGCGGAGGGTTGCAGGAACGGATGCGAAAGCGGTCGCCTAGAGAGGCTGACCGCGGCTGGGATGCCGCTGACGATGCTGCTAGAGACTGCGGTCGCCTGGAAAGGCTGACCGTGGCTGGGATGCCGCTAACAATGCAGTTGGAGACTGCGGTCGCCTAGAAAGGCTGATCACGGCTGCAATGTCGTTGCTGCTGAAATGATGAACGGCGATGCCGGAGAATGCGGTCGCCTGAAGAGACTGACCGCAGTCACGGACGCCGTCGAGAAACTGCACGACGTTGCTGCACAGGCGGTCGCCTTGAAGGGCTGACCGCGGCGTGGACGCCGTCGAGAAACTGCACGACGTTGCTGCACAGGCGGTCGCCTTGAAGGGCTGACCGCGGCGTGGACGCCGTCGACGAGGAGAACTCGCTGGCTGGGCAAGGCGGTTGCCTGAGAGGCTGACCGCGGCAAAAGGCCGCTGATGAAGCGATGAGCACGGCAGCGGGGCACGGCGGTCGCCTAGCCAGGCTGACCGCGGCGAGAAAAGCCGCCGACGTGGATGATGCAATTCCCAGAATGAGAAGCGATGCTCCTGGAGACGGCGGGATGAGGGCCCACTCGCTCGTCTTCTTGAAGTCGGGGACACCAATGTAGGATAGTACGTCAGGATGATGTGTGAGAGTCCTACTCTGTGTTGAGGAAAGGAGCTTGAGAATAATAATAAGCACCAGCTCTTCTGGAAATACTTTATTTGTGCCTTGATGCAACTTGCCGGTTCAAGCATCTAAAACGTTCTGCGGCTCGCAGGCCGCGACATGCGCTCGTTCGTTCTCTCTCTCTCTCTCTCTCGCTCCAACCAACATGGCGGACATCCCCACTCCTGACTACGCAGGGCTGCCAAGGGAGCTCCCCACATTTTAGGCTTAGATCACTATAATAATAATTTACATATTACAACAATATTACCAAAAGAGACAATTAACATAAAAAATTATTGCAAGAAAGGTGATTCTTGAGAGGATGCATTTAAAGTTATTGCTGGGTGGTTACGTACACCTTAAAATAAAGAACATTTAAAATTTTTATTTTGAATCTAAACAAATTAATTCATATAACCTAAAAATTAAAAATGTCAGTGTTTTTTATTTTAAAGTATTACTAGTGTAATAATCCTTCATTACAAAATTGAATATATTTTTTTACCTTGTAGGTTAAGAATAAAAATACTGAAGATAATGTAACATTACATGAAAGTAGTACGAATAATGATTATTCAATGAAAGATTTAAATGAAATATTATTTAATGCACAAAGCCAATCCAAGGTATAAAATATTATTATAGTATATAATGTAGTAATGACAATGGTTTTAGGAATTTAAAACAACAATGTGTTGTTTACTTTTATTTACAGGCTGATTCTTCTGAGGTAGCGTCAAAATCATACAAACAACAGATAGGATGCGACAAAGTCATTAAAAATTTGGAAACCTCTGCCTGCGCTTCTAAAAATATTAACGTAGCTGAAATACTTCTTATGTACATGATGATTGCCAAAAAGTATGCTTTGACTTGGATGGCACTATTTGACATTTTGGAAATGCTAAATTGCATTTTTAAAAAGCAGATTTTACCAACAACCAAATATATGTTAAGAAAATTATTACAACGAGTAATGACACGATGACATATCATGTAATGTGTCCTTCCCGTAATAAGTATTTTGGAAAATTAAATAGTTTTAAGAAATCTATCATCTGTCATTGTGGTGCTACATTCAAACCATCAGCTGTTAGATCATTTTTTATTGAAATAAATATTGAAGATCAACTGCGTAAACTTTTTTCTACGGAGGAAGTATTAAAAACATTTTTTATGGATTTTATAGAATAAAGAAAAATGAAAATGGATTAGAAGATATTTTTGATGGTGACATTCACAGGAATTATGCTGCAAAACAAGATTTATTAGGCAACGAATTAAATTTTTCATATACATTGAACACAGATGGTTATCAAGCTTCAGATTCCTCGAAAATATCAGTTTGGCCTATTTACATTATGCTTCATGAATTACCTGACAATATTCGGAAACAACATATGATCCTTGTTGGTTTATGGGTTGCAAAAGTTGAGCCCCATATGAATTTACATTTGCAATCATTTATTGATCAAGCCAATAAATTGTCATCGAAAGGGTTTACGTGGAATTACAATGGAGAAGAAAAAATAAGTAAACTTTTTCCATTAGGCTGCTGCGTGGATTCAGTAGCACGATGTGCTATGCTGACAATGAAAAAATTTAATGGCCTTTTTGGATGCACTTACTGTGAACACCCTACTGAAGCAATCGATGGAGTGTGAAAGTACCCCATGCAGGCAATGCCACAAGTTAAGCGGACTGATCAGTCGAGAAAAAGTCAAATGCTTTGTACTTATGAAACGGATTCAAATGACGTAACTGGTCCATCAGTTCTTATGAATCTGAAACACTTCGATCTTGCAAAAGGCATGATTGTCGATTCCATGCATGCATGTCTACTAGGGGTTACGGATTTATACACTACAATTATTTTAACTAATGCAGGCAAACAGTATTATGTAGGCGATCCGAGCAAGCATCAATGGAGATCATTGATGAACGTTTGTTATCCATAAGACCTCCTAAATGCATAGCTAAAGTTTCCAGGTATAAAAGAAAGAGTCAACTGAAAAGCCTCTGAATGGCAGTCTTGGTTATTGTTTTATTCCTTAATTTGTTTAAAAGGCATATTACGAAAAAAATACTACGAAAATCTATGCATGTTTGTGTGTGCTATGAACATTTTACTCAAAGATTCTATTGATTATGAAATGTTAGAGAGGGCTAGAGTGTTAATAATAATTTTTATTGTCAATTTTGAAGAACTATATGGAAAAAACTTCATGCATTATAACGTACATTTGCTACTACATTTAGTAGACTCTGTAAAAAATTGGGATCCTTTACATACTACAAGCGCTTTTGCATTTGAAAACGAGAATAACAAATTATTAAAAATGAAAAATCTAACCATCGAATAGCACAACAGATTGTTTATAAATTACTTATATATCAACAACTTCTCCTTTTGCTACAAAATAATCGTTTAATTTGTAAGAGGGTTAGAGAGTTTTGTGATAATTTACACAATGATAGATTGAAAAACGTATGCCAAGTCGATGATTGCACTATGATAGGATTAGGTAGAAAATGTGTACTATCGAAGGCAACATTTGAATGCCTTAAAAAAGTGATCGATGTGAATACAATATTTGAGTGCAAAAAATTCACTAAAATTATTTATAAAGGTTTCAATGTATAGACAACAAATTTGGTATAATGTCAAATATTTTAAAAATAAAGTTTACAGACAATGCGGTCAAAGTTTATATTTACTTTTACGAGTTAAAAATAACCAACAACTTACAAATTAGTAATGTAGACGTAACACATTTCAAATGTGTTGATACTCGACAACAAATATGTTTAAATATTATAGAACATCAAATGTTGCACAGACCATGTATTTTAGCAAAAATGAGAAATAAATACCTCGTAATTACCATTGTTAAGGGAGCATTAGGGAAATATGTAAATTAATTATACTGCCTTTTGTACATTACTATGGAAAATAAATTATTTTATTTAAATATGTGTATATCAATTGTGATCCATCATAAATATGAAATTTTAAATGTGATACTAAAATATGTTAATTTGTTCCGATCTGTGCCAAAATTGTGCCAAACTGTGCCCATAGTATACCAAACTCTGACATAATGCGCAAAATTTTAGTCAAAAATTGTAGTAAAATTGCGTACGCCAAAGTGTGCCGAACTGTGTCAAAACTGTGCCAAACTATGCCGATCTGAGCCATAAATGTGCCTAACTGTGCCCGTATCGTGCCAAACTGTGCCAATATCGTACCAAACCGTGCCATAATGCGCAAAATTGTAGTAAAAAATTGTAGTAAAATTGCGTATGCCAATCTGTGCCGAGCTGTACCAAAACTGTGTCAAAATGTACCAAGCTGTGCCAAACTGTGCCACAACTGTGCCAAATGTCTAAAATGTTGATAGTTTGGCACAGTATGGCACAGTATGGCACAGTTTTCATTTCCACTGGGGTAAATTAAAATTTTTTGTATCACAGGTAGGGGTACAAATTTTGAAAATAAATATTTCATAGAATTAAAGTATGTACAACAAAACTTAAATTAGTGAAATCATGAAATTACACAATATCTAAAAATTTTTTTTTTAATATAAAAAGTACAGTTTTAAAAAAATCTAGAATTCCAATTTAATTTTTATAAAAATAACACTTCAAATATTTTCAATCTTAAATTCTACCTTCCATTAAAAATTAATGCAAAATTTTGTTATTTTAAATCTAGTTTTCTGAATGTTTGCCTTCGCCCTTAGTATATAAGTTAAAATCTATATTTAAAATTTATTTTTTTAGCTATTATAATTTTCTAATATTTTTAGATTTTAAATGTTATCTTTTATTATAAGTAAATTTCAAATCTTTATTTTTAAAAGTTTTGCTCTTACCCTTAAGGAGGTTCATCTGATTTAGAAACAACAAACAGGTCCGGGAACAAAAATTCACACACGTAGATATATATATAAATAAAAAGCTTATGCAAAATTTTGAGTCATTTAAATACCTTAGAGACGAGATATTAATAAACGTATATTTTATAATTTTACATGGAGTCTTATGGAAAATCATATTTTCTCGGTTTTAATTTTTAAATATTTATTGTATTAACAAATAGTTTCTGTTGCAAATTTTTAAGTAAGAAGAATAATATTTGTCGAATTCAAATTGATTTTGAAAACGATCAATGGGTACCTCTATGCATAATAAATAGTTAGTTCAATAAAAAATATGTGCACTTAACCTTAGAAACAGTCAGATGTCTGCATTAAATTTTTTTGTTTTAATAATGTTTCGATTTCTTCATCTAGAATCATTTTTTGTTATAAACTTCCATAAGTCCTAAATGAATTATATCTCTTGTATCAAAACGAAATAATAATTTTAAAAAATTATCCTTATTTTGACTACCAACCTACCAGATGAACCTCCTTCAGACAATCTAGTACACCCTTAAACAGTATAATAATAATTTAAAGTTTTATAAATAATATATTTTTATGTAGGCTCAAGCGAGAAAGATTGGAGTACTTAAGCAAAAAAGTTGTGGAATTATTTCCATATAACAATATTGTCCATGAATGGTATACACCAAGTGGTGGAGGATTGGCTGCAAAAGGTTATCTAGAAAACGCTTATAAGAAACTGAGAACACGTACAGTGGAATTAGGTATATTTAAAGGAACTCTTAAATAATCTGGATCTTGTAGTAAGTTATACTTATTTATTATTTGTATGTAACACTTAAGATGTCGTCGCTAAAGCTTTGCAAAACCGTCACGGGGTATTTTTTATTTCCAAACTTTTAGAAACATAGAAAGTCTGATCAAGATTTCGTTTTGTAGAAAGATTCATTATACGGTGCAGATGCAGTTTTTCATTGCAAGGTTTATTTAAAAAGTTTCATGTGGAATTGGGGTTATAACAATCATTTTGAGGTTAGCTCCAATCACGTTAACATCCGTTCGTATTTCAAAATTTTAAGAAAAACGAAAAGTCTGATCGAAATTTCCTTTGGTAGGACGATCCATTAGTCTTAATACTAGGCGCTACAGACTCAATTTTTCATTATAAGCTTTATTTACAAAATGATTCGTAAGAGATAAACAGTGATTTGAGTAACGACATCACCTTGAATTTGCAATTTCTGCTTGTACTTTAAAAGTTATAGAACAATGAACAGTTAGATGGCGTTCTTAATTCTATAGAATGAGATATCAAAGATAATAAAATGATGTTAAATTCTTGATTTTTTTATCGCAATATATATTTTTAATGCAAAAATAATTGAATAAAAACTAATTAAATTTAATGTGTCTATAATTATAATAGACATAAAAATTATAATTTTTATTTATTATTATTCTAGAAACAAACGTTAACAGTGACCTATTCGAAAACGTTACAAGTATAGATGAAAATGTAATAGAACAGTGGAATAGTTAATTCCAAATCCAGTTCTAGAAGTTATAAACAACATTTTATCCAAGAAATTATCAATAACAATCATTTACTCGCACTTCCGAACGGATATTAACTGTGTGACGGGTGATGACGGGGTCCTGCCCCAAAGACAACGACTGACCTTGCTCTAGTAAACTTTATTGCATGTTGTGAGCTCCGCTCGCGAGCTCTGCCGCCGATCAACTGCCCGCTTTGCCGTCGACGCGGCTCATCGACGGTTAGCGGTCGCACGCGCGAAGGTGCAACCCGATGCACCTTTGCCCGTGCGAACTCTCCGAGTCCGCCGTTCTCTGCTGACGGAGCATTGCATGCGCCGTCGGCAGCGGCGACCCGAGCCGTCACCGGAGAGCCTGGGGCTCGTCCGTGACAACTGGTAAATTTATTATACAGTTATCAGAAATTATAACATAATTTAAAAAATGTTTTAAGTCTTTCACGGGTGAAGGTAAAATTGCTGAAAAATAAACATAATAACGGGTAAAGATTAATTAAAATATTTAGACAAAATATAAATTCAATACAGGGTCTTAGAATTGTACCTTTCATTATAATTCAATTCGTAATTTTCGCCTTTAAAATCTTTATTTTTTAACATACCCTCACCCATCTTTTTTATATTTTTATACACATTTATTTTTATCAAAAGAAACGTATGGCCGCCATATCGAGTTGCATAAAACGTGTTGTAGATATACATGAAATAAGATATACGTGAAATAAGATAGTTCATTTCATAAATATTACTTTTAGATACTTGAAGATTCATATGCAAAAATCAAAAAATTTCTTGAGTGTCTGGCTGGAATTTGCTGATAAAATTATTGCAATCGCAAAGAATTTATATGAAGCAGAAGATAAAACAATAAATATTCCATGCAGCAAATATACATATCTATATAGCTCCGAGTCACAACGCACTTTTAGGTCATAACGTACAATTTAATGAACGTTTTGAGAACTAATTTTTACTCATTTATTATCAAAATAAAATGAAGTTATACATCTACATTTTATTCAAATTGTATAAACCTAAAATATTGCTTTTTTGTACCTCTTTTTATTGGTAACATTATTAAGATTTACTTTCGGTTTGAATATTTTGTGTTCTTAATTTTTATTATTTGCCAGTTAAAAATATTTTATTCAAAGTAATTGAAAACAATGTAGCACATTGTTAGTTGGAATCGAATACTAATTATAATAATATAATAATATTAATAATTAAAATAAAAATAATGTATTGCAGCAAAAAGAACATTGCACTAATCCTGTTACCTTTTATACTCAAGAAACCTCCTACATTAGTTGTGGCATAAAAAGGAGAAACAGTAGATGCTATAAATGCTCTAAATTGTTTTATCTACAACACAGATGTATTGATATTTTTTGTATAAGTAATACGTTTCTGAGTATGTGTGCAAATAATAATATATTTTTATTCATTCTTATGAATATATTATACTATTTGTTTACCAGGAAAAAAGGGCTTACAACCAAATATTAACCTTCTATTGTTAGCAAATGCAATTTTTTTAATTTTAGATAATGTATGGCAAATAATGATATACAATCAAGGCTTATAACTTTTATTAACTATTGTTAATTATTTATAAACTAACAATAGTGACAAAGTAATTATAAAAATATTCTAATTTATTCTTTTTTACGAAATAGGATTACAAAGATTTGAAATCGAAAGAAAGTTTTGAGTCTGTATATAAAATAATAGAAAATATATATTCGAAGACTGATCAAAACGATTTTATGCCATTTGTAGTTATCTGTGGAGAGATAACGAAAAGCTCGTCAGTGTACGTTATTATTAGCAACAATTGTATGTACAAAGTAAAGACTTTGATGGAAACAGTGGATATTTATATAAAATGTTTTACAGTTTATCGAAAATTGTCGCCAAAAATTGTTAGTCATCTTATACAATTTTTTGATTACGCAATTTTTAATACCGTTAATTCAGGAATGTACAAAGTTGTCATTGATTTTAAAAAACAATTGGACTCTATAACGTGTTAAGTAGTAATATAAAAATGAATAAGTTCGGAAATTTATTATGCGATGAATAATCAAAGTGATATTAGGAATATTAATAGCGTACTTGATACCTTTAAGATGTCGATATGCTGCAAGATGCTATCAAATTAACCTTAACATTATATAATAATCATCACATACCTCGCAAAGCAATTGATGATATTGTAAATCAAATTATTAATTTTATAAGTAAATCCTACGTTCCTTATTTGCAAAAAAAAAAAAAAAAAATTGCGATAGAATTTGACAATGTTCCTGATAGTACTATTATTGATAGAGTAAATTGAGTTATGGGAGAAAATAAGAATCCTTTAAAACCGCTGTCCACCGAACACTTACCTTTCAAACATTATGAAAGATCTTGTGGTTTTGTGAATCCAAAACCATACGAAATCGAAACAGAACTGAATTTTGAAGCTGTAAGCACATTAGTGATAGGTGTTAAACGTGTTAAACGTTATGGTGTTTTTATACCTATAAGAAACACTTGGAAAAATTTTTTAGAAACACCAAATTTAATTCACGAAGTTATGAGTTACACAGAATCACTTGAAAATGAAAATTTTGTTGTTTTTAATATAATTCAAGGTAGACTGTGGAAGACAAAATATACATTAGATCAAAAGACTGATAATAAAATAATCTTGCCAATTTTTCTTTTCTATGATGATTTTGAGACCGACAATACCTTAGGTAGCCATAGTGGTGAACAAGAAATGGGAGGACTGCACCTTGGACTGTCATTTCTTCCACCACACCTGGTTGCAAAGCTAACTAATATTTTTGCTGTAGCAGTGTTTTATACAAAACACAGATAATCTATTGGTAGTAAAGGAGTATGTTAAAAAGTAATCGATGAGTTAAACAAATTATGCCTTGATGACTTGAATATAAAGGGAACAACAGTAACTGTTTATTTTAGATGTCCTCTAGTACTTGGAGATAACTTAGGACTCAATTGTTTCTATGGTTTTGTCGAGATTTTTTCAGCTACGAGGTATTGTCTGATTTGCAGAGCAACATCGCTTCAGTGTAAAATAATGACACTAGAAGATGAAACTCTTTTAAGAACAGTGCAAAATTATAAGCAAGATGTACAAAAGAAATCCATCACTACAGGCGTTAAGACTGAATGTGTTTTTAATCAGTTGATAGATTTTCATATTGTAGAAAATAGAACCCTAGATATAATGCATGACCTTTTTGAGGGAGTCGTTCATTATACACTTTCGAAGATTCTCACCTGCTTAATTTTCGAAAATAAATTACTTTCCTTGAATATTCTAAATCGACGTATAAGTGTGTTTTACATCGGAGAAGTGGAAATTAATAAGCCTCGACCTATTTATAAAGAGTCTGCTAAAGTTAATGTAAATGATAACGTCCTAGTGATTCATTTTTGGAGCATGCCATATAAGAGAAAAAATAAAATTCTCAAAGAAATAGCTATTAGCAGTAGATCTCATCGAAATATATCACTCACGATTAGAATTCGTAATCAATTGCAGCAATGTTACTTTAAAGTAATGTGTGATTAAAGTAATGTAAAGTTATGACACTATTCTAGAAACTATTGAGGATGAAAAAGACGCAGATATTGGAAATTACATTTCTACAATTAAAACTGCAAAATCTTATAAATTTGTTCAAATTTGTGGAAAAAAATATACACATGGTTATTGAAACATCATCGTTATCGAAATTAATGATAATGATATACAATTTGGAAAAATATTGAATATTTATAACATTTCTAATAATACATATTTTCTACTTAGCAGTTGTAAATCTTGCATTTGATTTTCATTATTATGCGTACAAAGTTAAGGTATCCAATAAACCGCATGCATTTTATAATACTTAAATATTACCTAAGTAAGTCCTAGTTTATTGACCGAAATTCAATCAGATTATTACGTAACAACAAGATATAATGTTTAATATGTTATATAAAAAGATAAGATGATATGTTTGTACTTTTAATAATAAAAAAACAAAAAAAAAATTATAATTATATTATTTTATTTACTGATTACTAATCCATGGCATTTAAATCAGTCGCACTTATAGCTTGCTACATTTTTTATTCAATTCATTACTTTATTGTTCAGCTATTTTTTTTTCACTTTATGTATGCATTTGCCTCACAAATATTATTTGCAGAAAATATAGAAATAATAAAAAACAAAACAATTAAAAACCGCATCATTAGAATACGTACTTAGCTAAGAAGAATGTTTAAGTTGTTTCTATCTCCAGTTATTTTATTTAAAAAATCTAAAAACTCAAATTATGAAAAAATGATATCTTTAAGAATATATAAATAATTATTTGTCAAAATCTTGATAGGTTTTGTTTTTTAAAATCTATGAATACTTTAGACTGCTCTTTAGCTAAATACGTATGTTAATACATATCATTGCATTTGTACTCCTTATTAATTTTTTACATGCAAGATTAAAAATCTTGTTTTTCATAAATTAATAAAATGAGAACAGGAAAAAAGCCTAAGTAGATTAAAATCCATTTTATAGAAGCTGAGATACAAATGCTACAGTTTTCAGTTAAATAGAGTATACAGGGTAAACAAAATATTTTAAACCTTAATATCTTCGAAACTGGTTTTTTGAATAGCTTAAAGAAAGGGTCAAGCTGCTGTATAATGCTAACTGAATCAAAAATTTGAACTTGATTGATTGCTTTTTTACTCCAGTTATCGCGTTTCATAGAAAAACGAATTTTTATAGTTTTTGGTGTTTTTTCTACGGATCTGTCTCATGATGTTCAATAATGATGTTCAATAATCATTATAGTAAGGTTCATTTAGTTTTCCGAGTGACAACGATTAAAATAAATTGCGCTTTCCGCGGTTAAAAGATAAGTAATTTTATTTTCTTTATGGTACATATTAGGCAATTTACTCTAATTTATTTTTTTGATAACTTTATCAAAAAAAACAAACTCTTAAAATTAAAAAATTGCTATAAAAAACGAGTTAAAATAATGTAAAATCGGACTTTTTTCCCACCGTGTTACAGTAAAAACAAAAAAAAATTAGATTTGATGACTAAAAATCCACTTAGTAGAAGCTGAGATACAGGCATTTTATTATATTACAAAATTTTTAATTATATCACGATATAAAGTACACCTATCAACTAATCAAGTATACATAATTTTTAAATGCTCCACAACATTATAAAATTTTTTGAAAGATTATATTTTCAACGACTCGGTGCGCGTGCTTCGGTTGAGCGAATAAGAGCGCGGTCAATTGTAGAGTGCCGTACCTCCAACACATTTAGTGCCACCGCGCCTCGAAGGATTGACGTTCGACGCGCCAATCGTTGGAGGGTCACGCGTTGCCACTGCGGCTTTAAGACTTGAATGTATATTTGAGCTTTTTTGCTACTATATTCGGACTATAGTATTACAACTTTAGAAATATTACATGTCGAAATATAATTGAAGCTGTAGATAAACATTTTAGTACTTTTGTAAGTAAATTCCTAAAACTGGAAAAATTTGGGCTCGTGCGAATTCTAAATCGAAAAGCCAAGAGAGACACACCTGACATTAGACACAACATCATTTATATCTTATAAACATTTTTACTAGTGCTTCCTGTTAGATAGTAAAATTTTGAGTTTCGTCAGAAGTTCTAGAAAATACGTTTTGGTGTGTAGAAGTTTAAATCAAGTGTTTTTAGAAAATGTTGGTATGGATATGTGTGGGTTTTTTTATGTAGTGTAGGCAGAGAAAGCTCTGCGCAAGTTGCCCTCCAACACTGGATCCCCACAGGTACTATCGTTAAACAATACTTTCGTAGGGCCCGTCAACTAGCTTAATTGGCATGTCCTTTGAAGTTTGACATTTCCATGCATTCCCCATCCACCCAGTTTGCTTCCTGTAGCATCGTCTAGTCGTCTACTTTGAGCAGCATCGACCGGTTATCCTCTGGACAGTCTCAACCCCGACACATACGTTCCTCTGCATCGGGTGAGGGAGTCTGGGCTCAGCTCAGTTACCTCAGTTCCTCAGCATCGGTCTGAGGAGCACTCAGAGGTACTCAACCTTAGCTCCTTCGTTTCTCTGCATAAAGCAGGAGAATGAAAGCTCATCTTTGTGACCTACGTTCCTCTGTATCGGTCTGAGGAGCGTTTCGTATCTACTACTTAGTGACCTTCGCCTAGAAACAGTTTTAAAAAAAATGGTCGTTACGTACTTATTTATTGCGCATCAACTATCCTTCGACGTCAGCATAGCTGTCATCAGTGACTTAGGTGTCACTCTAGTCTAAAGGTAACACTCGAGTTCTTCTCGTTCCATTTTGTATCGCGAACAGTCACAGAAGACATCTTCATTTATCTCTATCTTTAGGCAGTGTAGGTAGGCTCGGAAATATCCGCTGAAAAACTGCGTAAAACGGTAGTAATTCACTTCTTCGTGTCGTCTTTTGGTCCAGCTAACAATCCGTGGTATGAGGTGGTGCGTCAATCGCCTCTTTTCAATGGAGTCCTATTAACTTTGCCACTCAGCTAGGGTTTGTTCCTTCGCGAATTTCCAATTTTTCTTTTGAGTATTTTCACTACGCCGGCTTTCTTCGTATATATTCTTTCGTTCTATTGCTAAAAAGTCAATAGGCAGCATACCTGAGATAACGCACACTGCATTTTCTGATACTGTTCGGTAGGCAGAAGCGACTCGCAATGCACTTTTCCTATAAACTGTTGACAGCTTTCGTGCGTAGGACTTCACCAACATAGCTCCGCCCATATTGAGGCACCATATAACATATAACATAATTGATATAGTTACACTGGCTAAGAGTAACCTTCGACCGTGCGTTGGTCCAGCACCGACTTTTGCTGTCTTATTGCTCACCCTCTCGAGATGCTGCTAAAATGTTAGTCTGGCGTCCATGGTGATTCCCAGGTACTTAATGGTCGGCTGAGAGTTTATTTCGTGTTCGTTAACTGTCAGTGGCAGCGCCACGAAGGCGAGTTTGAGAAGCAGACAAAGCCGCGGCGCCCGCGCTACTATTTACTTCTATGTTGGGGTTCGCATTTTTCATTACAAAAAAATTAATTCGTTTCTTTGTTGTCTCTAATATATTTTGCCTTATATCATGTTTTATTATACCAAACTATAATTTTCAACAAAAATATTGATAAAAACCGCTACCTTTGATATTATACACGAGTGTGTCATTCACAAAATGCTCAAATCGAATCAAAAAATGTTAGGACCGTTAAGTTGGCTGCACAGCTATATACAGATAAGTATTGCTTTCTCGTCGGTTTTCTGCATGCTCGCTCACATGTAGTTTTTTGTGTCTAGGTATAGAAATAATTCAAGGGCGGTGTCTATGTGTACAGGGTGGCCGATGACGAGGTCAAGGTGGTGCGCTTCGTAATTTTTTAGGTCTAGGTAAATACATCATTCGAGGGCGGTGTCTAGGTGTACGAGGTGGCCGATGACAAGGTCTAGGTGATGCGCTTCGTGGTTTTTGTGTCTAGCTGTAGAAAGAATTTAAGGGTTGCGTCTAGGTGTACGGGGTGGCCGATGACGAGGTCTAGGTGGTGCGCTTCGTAGTTTTTTGGGTCAAGGTGTAAAAATAATTCGAGGGCGGTGTCTAAGTGTAGAGGGTCGCCGATGACGAGGTCTAGGTGTAGCGCTCCGTGGATTTGGTGTCTAGGTGTAAGAATCATTCGTGGGTAGTGTATCAGAACGATCAGTGATTTCATTTGATAGTTACAAAAAAAGCCATGGTCGAAAGGTGCTAAAGATGCTTATATTTTATTTTTATGAGAAATATGAAATACTCAACAAAAATTACTAAAAAGGACTAAAATCTCTAAAAAAAAAATTAACTTTTAAAAAAGTTAAAGTTTAGGCGAATTTGATATATTCTGCAACGAAATAAAAGATAAAAAAGAACTGAGATCAATCTACCAAAGTCAAGTTTATTATATTTAATCATAATGAAGCATTAAAATTTTTTTTGGTCAATAAAGGGCTTACTTAACTTCTTTAAGTTATATAATGATCAATTAGGAACAACTCTCAAGATACTTACTACGTAACTTGCCATGACCGTTTTATTTTGTTTATTGGTAAACAACTAAACTTTTCATGTATTAGAACGTCATAAAAACACCACAAGTACAATGAAACAGTCATGGCAAATTACGTTGTAAGTATCATGAGAGTTGTTCCTAATTGATCATTATATAATTTAACTTTAAGTTAAGTAAGGCCTTTATTGACCAAAAAAAGAATTTGTTGCTTCATTATGATTAAATATAATAAACTTGACTTTGGTTAATTGATCTCAGTTCTTTTTTATTTGTTATTTCGTTGCGAAATATATTAAACTCGCCTAACCTTTTACTTTTTTAAAAGTTAATTTTCTTTGAGTTACTGCCTACTGCCTTGTTAGCAATTTCCGTTACCTTTTACTATTTGCTTTGCTACTACCACTACTGCAATGTCATCTGAAAATCCTACAAATGTATCTCCTTTTGGTAGTAGTACCAGGCGTTGCTTCTTCCAGTACTTTGGAAACGTCCCTTTTTCGAGACATGAATTGTTCAGGTCCACAAAGACACGGGCATGCCTGTATAGCTTGTTTGAATGCAATATTGGGTGCCCGCAACAGGTACGCGCGAGATTTCTGTAAGCTCCAGTATATTCCTAAAAGCTTCTGTTTACTGGTGAAGTAATTTAATTATGCTCCTTTGATCGTTCTGCTCACGAGGAAGATGAGTTACAAGCTTTTATCTGCGCTTTCTTATAAGAGTGCGCTCCCGACGGCGTGAGAGCTTACGTCGGTAAATAGAACGAAAGGACGCCCCTTTTCTGGGAAGTTCAAGAGTATTTCCTTGCAGAACAGGGATTTAATTTTCTCGAATGCCTTTTGTTGAGTCGCCCCCCATTTCCATTTTACATTTTCACGAGTCAGATGGCGAAGTGGCACCATGTGCTTGGCGAGCAAGTGTGTGTACTTTGAGCAAAAGTTGATTACACTAAGAAAACTACGAAGTTGTTGAACCGTGCGGGGTGGTGTGAAGTCACGAATGCTCTGAACTTTTTACGGGTCTGGCCAGATTCCCGAGGAAGTAATAATGTGGCCTAAGAATTTCAATTCCTTCCAGCAGAACATAATTGTTTTTAAATCAATCGTAATTCTTCGTAAATTAAACTTATCAACTAAAACTTCGAGGTGTTCGAGATGATCCGCGAAGATTTGTTATTGGCACATCCAGTCGTCAACAAAGTCGATTTTGAAGTCATCCGATCCTTTTAATACTAGTTCGGATGCGCATGGCAGTGCCGCCGTGCTAACCTTAATACCAAAGGGGACTACTTCATATTGGCGCGTGAACCTCTTATACTAAAATACCTTTCTCGAAAGAAATTTGCCAAAAGCTGGAAGTGAGGTCGACGGGCGATGTATACCTGGCCGTTCCACACTTGCGGAAGATCTTATCTACATCCTCCGGTCCATTGTGGTCGTTTTCCATGCATTCGTTCACGCTTCCTGCGGCCAGACACATTCGCACTGCTCCGTTCTTTTTAGTTACTACTTCGAGGTCATTTATGTACTGCCTATAGGCGCGTTTTATTATTCCGAGGTTGAACATACGCTGGTTTCTCGATCGACGTTTTCTCGGTCGTGACTGGCGATGGGTATCGATTTGTGGAAGTAGGGTTCGATTTTCCTGATCTTAAATTTATATTCGTAGTTTTTTATCTGTCCCGGGTTCATGCTAAAAATATCGCGCAATTTCCATATTAGAGCACGTATTAGTGCCGTTTTTTCACTAGGAATTAATTTGCTAATAGCACTGAGTTTCTCGTCTACTGTTTCCAAGGTGAGATCATCATTCGTTTTTATAATGGTATAAATGAAGACGCAATTTTGGTCTGCGAGCGCGTGAAAAACGTGATCAACGTTGGCTCGGTCGGCGAGAGCCATTTTTCCATTGCCATATTCTATCTCCACTTGACGTTGCCATAAATTGTGATGAAAGCTAACGGTTTCCAGACCCACGTCTATGCGTGCACTCAGAGTTTTTTGTGCATCGATGCCGATTACTACAATCCTTGACCAGCTGAGAGATAATGATGAAAACCAATTAAAGAATTTCGTTCTCCATCTGGACGTCCAACATAATCTGTTTACGAATTCAAACTGATTTTTCTCCCGTGAACCCAGTCGCTTGTAAGTTTGTTATTGGAAGACTTGCGCACGTTCATCATTTAGACAAATTTCGCGCGTATAATTTTTCCCATATGCACTTACTCTTGCTCTCGGTGTCGATAAGTGCATCCACCGTACAATCCGATAATTGCACACGGATTTTTGGACATGGGACGTTATAATCGTTTGTGGTGGTTGACTGCGGATCCTCGCTTTCCATGAGAAAATAGCGAAAACTCTTGAATACCGAGTTGATACTGTGGGTACGAACTTTATTCTCAGCGTCTGAGCTGCGAAGAGTTAAAGTCGTTGCGAGCGGAATGAGTTTGTAGGAGAATTTCTATTATTACTGCGTACGTCCGGGGGTCGGTATGGGTGATTTTCACGCTAGTTCTCACCGCTGTTCTGTGAGTTTCAGTTGTACGAGTGTGGCGTAGACGCTCGGATTGGGCTTAGCGATGTGGGTTTGCCCCCCGACCTCCATTTGTGATTACTCTTGTGGAAATCTATGGTGTGGATGTCAGCGACGTTCGAATTCAACGTCCTGACCTGGTCGAAATTATCAAGTAAGGTGATAAAATTATCAAAATCCCTGATTTTACGTCCGATTACTGCCTGCTGAACTGTATCGTCAAAATGTCTCGAGAGTTTTTTGACTATATTGTCCATTGAAGTTACATTGGTTAGGGGTTTGATGTTATTGTGTAATCAAATCACATACTCACTGCATCTAAGGTTATTCTTGGCTTTATAGAACCCGAAGTCAGACTCCTGACGGAACGCGCATTAGATCGAGGAATCCCAGTAACGTGCTGTGAATCTTTCCTTGAATGTGTCCAGGCATCTCACCCGTCCCTCTACGTGTTTCCACCAGTCTTTTGCAGCGCCTTTCATTGCCTGATCGACGATATATTTAAAGTTCGTACCGGCAGGACCGTTGAGCACTATGAACTTGCTGATAGCCGACAAAAATTACATAGGCCTATCAAAGGGAGCAGCTTGAAATATGGGCAATTCTGCCCTGATGTTTATTGCGAGTATCTCGCAGACTTATGTTGGGCGCGAATAATCTTTTGTGTGAGAATTATATATATTTGCAATTCATCAGTTTTTTGAGACCAGAGGTGTTCAGGAATTAGGAGTTAAGGCGGTAAAATAAGCATAATAATATGTGATAAATTCAACCAAGATTTATTCTTATTTTTGAAAAGTGGAAAATGTTTGTAAAATGAAAAGAATCTTCGTTGATTTTATTATCAGTTGTACTGCGCCTACGTGATCTTGCATTTATTCATAATTTGCAGCCCACAAGATTGCAGGGTATCGACCCTATTACGGACCTTTCACGTTCGAAAGAATCAATTTCGCGGCGTGCCAACGGATGTCGTCGTTAAAACCCGGAGCGCGCTCGTATTTTTCGCTTGTCCGTCGCTCTCACACTCACACACATATACGCGATTTTAAGAGATTAAGCACTGTCACATCCAATGATGCAACGTGTTCTATTATTTAAAATTTACACCTTTCGCCTGCACTTTCGTGCAATAGCTGGGTGCTTTGATTGTTGTTAGTTTGTTGAGATAGAAAAGAAATGAAATATCTTCAGAGAATGACCCGGTTTTAATCGGATCAAAACTCTGAATTTTAGAAAGAGATAAATGACCCGGTGTTAATCGGTTCGTTCATCCTAGCGATAAGTTGTAGTAAGGTGGAAGGAGAGTTAAGATAACATTTTTAAGATTACTTACTTCTTTTCTTCTTGCTGCTGGCTGCTGCTGGGCGTTGTATAAACTCACACAGAGTTTAAATCCGAGGAATTGGGAGATACGTCGAAGAAAATCTTAGTCACAATTAATAGTAATCACAAAACTAATTTATTCTTTTAGCTTAAAATTTAACTGTTTGCGTACAAAACCTAAGTGCGTACAAGCGCGAAATAAAACTTGATGCGTACTAAGCGCGAAATAAAACTGATGCGTACTAAGCGCGAGAATCTACCGAGCTTACTTAGAGCCAAGACCGGAGTGATTTTCGTTTTGGATGTTAAGCAGCACGTAGGTCCCTGAATCAGCCCACTTTGAAGCTAGCAAGATTTGTTCCGCCTAGATGCCGAAAATTAGCCAGCGAGAGAAGCCGTTATATCCGAACTTTCCCTCACTTACGCCGAATTTTCTCATCTCTCATTTTATTTATCATTTATAAAAGTTGAGTAGAGTGTTGTATAAAATAATCAATATTATAGTTTTTAGCTTGTGAAATGATCTACAAACCTATACTAAACAACTATATTCAAAACTTAGTAATAAAACTCTTATGTGCGTTAGTTTAAGAATATATTATAGATAAATGAATTTACTATTGAATTTACAATTTAAACTTATACATTTCATTAGTTTACAGCCTTAATATTTATTCTAACTCCTTTATTCATTTTTAAAATTTATTGAATTAACAATCATAAACAACCGTAGCTTTACACCGACCGACCATTATAACTCTGCAAAATGATATACTTCATTGCAACAATCGTAGCTTCACTGCGACCGACTATCGCAATAAAATTTAAGATAAAATAAAATAAACAAACAGACACTTAATCCATTCATCAGTTATGCACAAGAAGCGAACTGTAATAAACAGTTAAGTGTTAAATAATTAATAAATAGATCGCGTTATCAGTTTGTTGTTTGGAAGATTATGACTACACCACAAGCTACAAACTATGCATTTATATACATTTATGTAGAACTATTTTACCAAAACCGTTGTTAAAAGCGAACGTATGCAATTCGAAAAATGCATAGTTTATACAACATCCTGATGTAAAATAATTCTAAATAAATATTTCGAATTTAACAGAATAAAATATTCATATTTTGAAAAATAGCGGAAAATTCCGAGATCGATACACAGCTGCAAGCGTGCGTATTTTCCAAAACTGTCCCTGCAATAAAAAAAAACCTCTGAACGCTGCCGATATCCGCTGATGCCTCTCGTCGATGCGCACAGCTTAAGAGATTTACGATAGGGCTATCCGTCGATCTGGACGAGCGTCACGTACGCATTTATGTATTTCGAAAATCAAAGTTTAAAAATTTTAAAAATATTGTAAAAATCACACGACGTGACAGCACTGAACGGTCCTGGTTGTTGCTGTTGTCTTCCTCCTTACCACCATGGGCGGCTGTAGACGAGACCAAACACGCCGGTGGTCAGAAGGTCGGATTAATCAGATAGCGGACAACAGCACCAGGGTAAAGTGCTCGGGCCTAAGGGAGTTATAAACTCCTCTTGTTGCTCGCATGTGCGAGGATCCGAGAGCCCGTCCGACTTATTAATATAGCTACCGATGTCGCAAAGATTTTTGGTGGCGATAAAATCGTGTAGCAGATTCGCTGACGTTCGCAGTGTTCTCGGCCGTACTCTTCACGTGGGCCCCAAGAACGGCCCTCACCCATACTGTGGTCTATGGCTAGCTAGAGGGGTGAAGAAAAAAAAAACAAAACACGTGGCAATTTTTCGCCTACACGTGCAATGAGTACTGCGATATAATTCCTGTCAAGTCGCGTATATAATGCGTTCCCGCCGGCTAGCTATGTTATAACGCGGGGACCTTGCAGGTCTGACTCCGCTGCTAGTCAAGAACAGTTTGACTGGCATTCAGCCGAGAGCATACCCGTGGAAGGAGAAAGTAGCTTATCTGCTTTTAATTGAATTACTCTTCAAAATCACGTGTACGTAAAGAGACGTGTTTACATTTACGCTTTGAAAATCTTTCTGCGCACACACGCGTCATCTACACGCTACATCTACATTCTCCTTCCGCAAGAATCTGAAAACGAAAGAGAATATGGAAAATTATAAGTATGCCTCGCATATCACGATTCATCGTTTTATTAATGCCTAACGTTGAGGTATCGGAAGAACGCAGTATTGGATATTGTATACAGATTATAATAGTAACAGGTGATGCGCATTGACTGATCCACCGCTTTATTATCAAGTGAGTAACAAATTAGAATTCTATTTCGGTCAGAGACCGAGAAATGTACGCGTGGTTCAAAAGGGGACACGGGAAGAGTGCTCCGTTACAACCCTGTATAACTGATAATTACTATTTTTGTTAAGCCTCGCTAAATTAAGTTTAGAATGTTTTTACAAAATTCATGATTTTATGAGGTTTTGAGGAGCCTATTTATTTAAAATATTTATTACAGACCCCGTATTTAAAATTGAGGTTTCAATTTTTTTAAATAATTGAACTATTTTAAAAATAATTAATATACTGTATATTTAAACAATATTTTATCTATTGGAACTATAAGTTTAGTTGGAGGAAGCTACGTGCTAAATAATTGTTATTTTTAGAAATTTTTACCCTTACCCTCGGGGTCACATATTTTTGTTTTTTGTGTGTCGGTATAATTTTATAAAGTGCAACTTATTTTTGAGGCTTTATTTTTTAGTTTTGTGAGAATCTTTTAGTAAACTTCTGGCGCAAAAAATCTGTGATGAATCACGTGACGTTTTGACGCGATTTATCACTCAATATATCACTCATCGAATTTCTGTATTGAACGTAATAACAAGAAATTAATGTCATTACATAGTATTAAAAATTGTTTATTAACTTAAAATCTAAGAAACATTAAATAAAAGAATATATAAAAAGTTTTGCCTGGCCGAGACTTGAACCTGAATTCTTATCTTAGTAGTCTACCATCCTACTACCAGAGCTTTTTTTACTCATACATGACTTCAATTTAAGTAAGTTGCTTATTTTAAAATGAAATAGAATAACTTTTAATTTATTTTTCATAGTTACTTTGGTCTACCTTGTATGAAAAGCATAAAGATATGAATAATTAGTTACTTGATTTCATACATAATCTGCATCCCCATAAAAAATAATGGTATAGCTTACATAGCTTATTAGTTAATCTTATATAGTATTAACGCAAGGATTGCGTATAATTGTCACTAAATTATGATTTATAGGAGTCAGTCTACGAGAAGTGGGACACTGCGGTCCAAAAATAAAGCTCTTGCAGTTTTGAGGGCACACTCACCAAACCAAGTTTTTTACATGCGTTCATACATACAATATGTAAAAAACATGGGTGCCACCTCCAAATCATATGCCAACAAAAAGTTACCGGCCTATTACTAATCGCCAAAAAATAGCCTATATTACGCCGCAGGTAATTTATTATCTAACTAAGCAAGCATTATTTTTTCCCGTATCATTGGACAGCTGGACCCAAGATCTTGAATTTGAAAAAAAATCGTTGAAATTGACCGCTGGCGTGTACGTGTGAGTCTCTCGCTCTCCGACGCGGCACGTTTAACAATGTGTGCGCGCAGCATAGAAAACGCACGTTAAAATTTTAGGTGCATATAGACATAGTATATTACGATACAAGTGACTTAAATAGCCCATTATTACACGCCGTGTGGTTAACGCCATTTAAGTCACGAGTATCGTATACTATTTTATAGTACGTGTGACATAAACCCGCCACCCACAGGGGGGAAGATGGTGGGGGTAGCGGCAGGGTTCGGGGGGCAGAGCCCCTCCCCCCGCAAAAAAATTGAAAAAAAGTTAAAAAAAACTATGAAAATCAAATTTTATACAACTCTAACCTCAAAATCGAAACTTTACTTTGATTATTTGGCGCTAGTAGAATAAAATACAGTTTTATACTGGTGTACAAGATGATTTTTACCTCATGTGACTTTTCGAAAAACGATGAAAAACGTTACATGAGGTACATAATTACCTTCCACACTTGTATCGAAATGTACTATTATTGTAAACTATAACATTTAAATTTGCTGCCCCAAAAATTGTCTCCATGCATCTCGGCATGCAGGGATGATAACTTGAAAACGTTAAAACTAACCTCAAAATTTCAAAGTGATTACAACCGATTTTCTCAATTTTGGGTGCTTTTAGAGGATATTAATAGAGCTTTTCCACTTCTTTCTTCCATTCTCATCATTAAAAACATTTATTACGAGTATTTTTAGTCTTTATTACAGCTCACTACGGGTCTGTAACTTAAGCAAATTCATTATTTTACGGTGAAATAATGAGCTATTTAAGTAACGGATATAATTTTTATTAAAGCTATAAGTTATATATATATATATATATATATATATATATATATATATATATATATAAAATTTGCGTTTATGTGAGACAAAATGTTAATAATGTTTGACTAATTATCAGGAGATAATCATCAAAACTTTCGTTACCTTGAATTGAATATTTTATTAAAACTTGTTTAAAATTATTAAAATCCCTGAAATTCATATAATGGATGATAACACTAAAACTCTGGCTTTGAGCTCCAACATTTCTATTTCACACAATTTAGCAAATTTTTTGTAAAATAAAAGTTTTGGAGCTCACAACCACAGTTTTAATGTTATCTTAATTTTATTGTTATTATAAATTAAAAAAATTTTTTCAACAGATAGTAGCTTTACTGAAAAAAAATCGCACAATTAGTTGCACGATTAATCGCATGACTCATCACGCGATTCATCTGAAGTGATTTTTTTAGTAAAATAAAATTGTTTAAAATGCAAAATTAGTTAGCGAGATGGCCAGTATAGGTGTTACCAACCGGATTTTAACACCTTAATTGTCCACTCCGCTTACTAATTTTGCATTTTAAACAATTTTATTTTACTAAAAAAATCACTTTAGATGAATCGCGTGATGAGTCATGCGATTAATCGTGCGAGTAATCGCGCGATTTTTTTTAGTAGGAAGGATAGTGGATTATCACGCTGCAGATCCAGGTTCTAATCTCGGCCAGGGAACATTTTTTAATTATTTTTCTACTAGATGGTTTTTAGACTTTTATCAAATAAATTCTTTTATAAGTATTATTTTAATAAAATACAAATTTCTGACAATTATATTATATATGCAGAAAATCTACGAGTTTTAATGAGAAAATATTAGCTTTTACGGAAAAAAATTAAAACCAAAATGCATAGACCCGCATCACCTTATCCTATACACAATGAGTTTCGATCAGAGATTTTATTAAAAAATATGTCAACAAATTGGAGAAAG
>QLYP01000574.1:62669-80850 GCA_016647725.1 Nasonia giraulti
ACTTCTTAAATATCTTCGACAATTTCTTGTACCCGCACGTTGAAATTAAAAATTCTTTAGGGTACTCGAATATTGAATATTAAATAGTATTTATTAGATCAAATAGTTCTCTAACAAGTTTTACGACAAAAAATATTTTTAAATTATTTAAACAGAATTAATGCGATACTTATGTCAGCAACTTCAGTTCTCGCTCACATACACCGCGTACAAACCACAATCACGGACTTATAGTTTCGTTTTTCGTTCCGTTCCGTCGTTCCCGTTTTTCCACTAGCGCACGTTTCTTTCGACTTCTTTCTTCATGTTTGCGATTGTCTTTCTTTTCGTCTCGTCTCTCCTCCTGCTCGGATGATGCCGAGAATCTGCGTTTAATCAGGCAAAAATATCTTGTGGAAAGGGGGCTCAAACCTAAGGAAAAAATCATTAAAAGAGGTATTTTTGACGTACGATTTATTATTATTTCCATTTTTTGTTTTATACACAACAGTTATAACAGTTAAAATGCTGTCCATCATATCTGACGCAATAATCTTTGTAGCTGATTTTTTTACAATTTGAAGAAAATTTTTTTTTAACTTTTACTTAAACTCTATTACTTATGCCAGTATACGCCTATTTTGAATTTATTATTTTATAAATTTCAAGAATTGCATTAATTATAATTTTGAACATGTATGCGTTGATTTAGTGTCATTGCAAAATAACTATCTGCTTGACTTTTATGTGGTCAAGCTTGGCTTTTCGCTTAAAAAACGTATTTAGACCATATTATTTAATAAAAGAGTCTGTCTCGGCGGCCGATAGCGCGGATAAAACTAGGTTAAGTTGCCCAGCTGATGGCCGACTAGGTTTAAAACCGATTTCTTGAATTACACCGTCGAGTTTTGTGTGTCACTGTCTACCAGCATATCGAAGGTCGTATATTGCCTTTCTTTTTATGTATATCTCGGTATTGATGTCTCCATTTAAATATGCAGTAGCAATATCCAGCTGATATATATTTAATTCGAGCATAGCTGATAATGCCAAGAGCAGACGGAGCGACTCTATTCTTGCGACCGATGCGAAGGTTTCCACAAAATTTACTCCAGGTATTTGTGAACATCCCAGGCAACGATGCTTACTTTTCTTCGCTCAAGAGTTCCGTCTGATTTAAACTTGACATTTTCTGATGATGTTATAAATTTCCAGGTATCGTTTTTTATCAGACTCTTAAATTCACTGTAAATAGCTTTCGACCATTCCTGTCGTTCAGGTCCGCTCAATGCATCAGTAATATTAATTTCTGAGGCCAGCATCGCATCGTGAAATATGGCACTATCGTTTGCCGATTCGTCATTTACGTTTCCTTATTGCGGATCAGTAGATCCAGATGGGACTAACTGCGCTGGTGCGTTGGTTGTTTGTGTTCGAGCTACCAAACCCATGAAATGATCCGTCATCGTCAAAGGTATTTGACATAGTAGTGGTTTTTAGCTATGGGGAAGAAGACACAGCGTGTTCGATGTCTGGAGAAGCCTCACTTTCGTTCTTACTGGAGCTGTCGTGCAAGCTTGAGTCTATCCTGTTCGGACCTAAGATGACCACCTCCTTAGAGTTATTTGTTAGTTGGGTGGATGGCCGCATTTTAATGGTATTCTGTGCGTCGGTCTTACAGAAATCCTCGATCTTCCCGCCTGTATGGAATTCATTTACAAATTTAATATCACGTGAAATGCGCATCTTTTTATCAGCGTTTACCCATACACGATAATCCTTGGATTGATCAGAGTAACCGATTAAGTTTCCTTTTACTCCTTTTGGGTCAAACTTTTCTTTGTTTGGAGTTTTGTCGCCTATATATATATATATATATATATATATATATACCTTACCTCCGAAATTGCGGAAGTATGATACGTCAGGGCGCTTTCCTGTCCATGCTTCGTATGGAGTTCCGGAAGAAATTCCCTTTGTTATCACTCGGTTACGGATGTCGTTTGCCGTCGCGACAGCCTCCGCCCAGAATCCAGCAGATAATCCGGCCTCGATGAACATGCATGGTGCGGCCTCAACCAGCGTCCGATTCATTCTCTCAGCAACTCCGTTCTCAGCAGATGTATGTTGAATCATATGTCGTTGTTGAATGCCGGATTGCTTGAGGATCGCGTTCATGTTGTTATTACAGTGCTCACGGCCGTTGTCTGATTGAATGGCCTTGATTTTTCGTTCGGTTTGATTCTTTGCAAAGCTCTTAAATTCGGCGAATTTGTCAGGTACCTCATCTTTCGTGCGCATGAAGTATATTTGACACCATTTGCTTCGTTCGTCTATGAACGTTACGAAATAGCGTGCACCGCCAATTGAATTGCATCGCATCGGCCCGCATACGTCAGAGTGGACTAGCTCTAATAAATCAGACGATGTCTGTTAATGTTTGCCAAATGGTGTGCTTGTGATTTTAGCAGCGAGACATATTTTGCATGAGTCGAAAACATTGGATTTGCTGCACACAATGCCATTTACGTGTTTGTCTCTGACCATCGATAGTATGTCCTTGATATTTAAATGTCTAAGGCGTGCGTGCCAGATTTCGATCGTGTTCCTAACCTCCTTAGCGTGTGCGCACAATTCGCTGTTCGGCATCCTTTAGTACAGCGCCATCTTCCCGGAACGTCACTTCACTATCATTATCTACTATTATGGCCACGGACATAAGGTTCGTACGTATGTGAGGAACGAATAGGGTATTCATTAACTTGATTTTATCAGTGGCGTTTGCGCTTTTGGCTGTAATGCACACGTCGCCCTTAGCTACGATGTCTGTCGTTTTGTCATTTGCCAGCCTTAACTAACTATTTACTTCCTTCACATTCACAAATGCACTCGAGTCATTGCACAGATGCAACGTACAACCACTGTCGATACACCACAAATTGCTTGGTTTTGAGCCTTTTGCGTCGGTAAGGTAGCAAAAGTTTGCGTCTTCGACGTTATTCGACGACTGTTCGGCTAACTGATTTTTCTTCTTCAAGCATGCTGCTTCCTAATGACCCTTTATTTCACAAAAACTGCACTTGTACTTGGGTTTCGGTTTTGGTCGACCATTGAGCCTTTCGGATTCGTGGAAAGTTTGTGCTTTGCGTTCGCGAACATGGCGCCACTTTCGTTCTCACGATCCTTTTGTCTGGCATTGTGCTCTTCCAGAATTTTCGCTTTCAATGCTTCGATGTTTGGCAAGTCATCGCGCGTTTTGATGGCACATGATAGACTGGAGATCTTCGTCTATTTAAATTTTCATAGCTTTTAGTTTGTCCAGAGCGTTGAAGAATTCACATAGGTGGCTTTTGATGTCGTCTTCATCTTGTATCTTGTGCTGGGTAAGACGCTTGAGGAGGGCAGCCTTCGTGCTGGTCCGTTCAATGCGTAAATGGATTCCAATTTTTCTCAGACTTCGCGAGATCTGACGCAACCTCAGACGTGATGCAGCTTTGACAGTGGTATCGCTAATATGAGATCAGCCTTAGCCTTGCGATCCGCTGTGATTAATTTTTTGATTTTAGCTTCGGTTGCGGCTATTTTAGCAGCAGTGTCACCTGCGCTTACCGTAGGTTGTTTCGTCTCGCCAGAGATGTACGTCTAGAAGTCGTTTTTAGTGAGCAGTGACTCTGCTTGTATTAGCCACGTATCGTAGTTGTCTCTTTATAACGTTTCTAGTCGGATCGCGTGCGAGTTGTTCGTTTCCGCCATTTTAGGGCTATACTAGACTTGACGGGATAAACTGAGTAACTTTTTCTTCAATTCCTCGTTGCAGCTGAGCTATTCGATCGCGATTACACTTTCTTGTAATAGCTTGTACACGCCCTGGGTCCATAACCTGTTAGGGAGGACGAGGAATGAACGACGATTCCTTATCAATAAATTTATTCTTAATCTCGTACAAAAAGGTGACTACGCTTGGTGGTGTACGTGAAGTAACTGAAACGCGAAAAGCGACCGTTAGGTTAGGCCTGAACATAGCTTGATCAACGCGACATCTGTGTTATGGGAGATAAACTAAAATAATTCAAATAAAAGAATAATAGTTTATAACTATAACGTTACCGGTATTGCATATTCCAACATAAAAATATAAAGCTGTGGTTTCATTCACCTATATAGTAATTAACAAAATGACTTAAGGTAGTACTACTGGTAGGTAGCTAATCAAAACAAAGTCAACTTTTTATTTCTTAATTATTTATGGAATATACTTGAAAACAGAGATCACATAAGTCAGATACAACTAATAATGATTATACATACAAATTAAGCGATTCTATTTATGATTATTACAAATAAAAATTTTCAGGCAGAAGCTGATTTAACTCATTTTTTTAGGATAAGTGTACATTTTTGAACTTTTTTACAAGCACTTAAATTATTCGTAACTTGTTTAACTAACATTACGTAAAATTTGATCGAATTACGAAATTATAATTGTATACAATTGAGAGTTAAAGCAAAATGTACAGATTTGTGAAACTTTCAATCTTTATAACTTTTGTCTCGGGCTCCAAAGCTTCACCAAGTTTTAACTCCGTCTTTTTTATAGTAAAATTTACCTATACGCCAAATTTTATCTTTTTCTAAACCACACCTCTTTTACCGGTAATACCTCCTTAAAATTATAACAACATATTGCTTTTTTTGTGACGTACTATTTTTTTTTATGTAATCAGTCAATTAGTTTCTAAGATCAAAATTTTCATGAAAAAATGTTAACCTTAATATTTTTATTTCCAAAACCATACAATATAGAAATTCCAATTTTTTAGATTTTGTATTTAAATTTACAAATCATAAATAGCACATATTGTAACTCAGCTCGATTTCGGGGGAAAACTCGGCAATATTCAACCGGCGATAAGGACTTAGGGAACGGAAGAAAACAATTTGGAAAAATAAACGAATCCCGATTAAAATAAAATACAAGGATATGTTTAATTGTGACTTTTTTGATAAATTTTTATAATTTTTTGATTTAGTGATTTTGATGCGTAAATCACCGCCATTTCCTTATTTTTCCAACTTAATCGCAACTTTGACAGAAAGTTAAAAAATCTTAGGAGAAGTAATCATTGATCAACTAGTAAATTTAGGTTAGGCAAAATGTAATACAAATAAGGAAGATATAATAAAAATAATAGTATCGTACGATATTTTATGACATAACGTGCGTAATCCGAGATTCAGAGAGTGCATTTTTGCACGAGCGTGCGTTAAATCAAGGTTTACGCCAGGGCATACAGTGATAATGTTTACCGCAATAAGTTAATAATGTTTACCTACAAACGTTTTGTGCATATTAAAAAAGTCACGTCGTCAAGTTGACGCAAAAAAATTAAAGTACCATGAAAAGGTACCGCTATATTAGCTCGTCTAAAATCCGAAAAAACCCGATAGCTGCTTACAGCATGTGTAAATAAGTGCGGCTGATATGTAAGGAAAGAGCTGAGCTGTACGAGCATGCTAACATGCGTAGCGAAGAGTGCGTGGTGGGGGAAAAGAGCTGCCGCTGCTTTCGTGACGATCGGTTTTTCGCGCCACCGTGACGTTCGCCGCTCGCCGATTCAATACCCAGCAAAATGTGTACCCAGCGAGCCTGTAAAAGTATTCACTTCAAAACAGTCAAGATACTTACTACGTAAATTATCATGACCGTTTCATTTTGCTTATTCGTAAACAACTAAATTTTTCTCTTTACGTATTTTATGACCAAAAAAAATGTTGTTGCTTTATTATGATTAAATATAATAAACTTAACTTTGGTTGATTGATCTTAGTTCTTTTTTATCTGTTATTTCGTTGCGGAATATATCAACCTTTTACTTTTTTAAAAGTTAATTCTCTTTTTTATGTTATTAAACGCGTGTTTTTAAAAGAGTTAAGAAAACGTGTAGAAATCCGAAGATAGCTGTTTTGATTGGGAACAAACTAGTGAACGTAGAAGACAGCAATTATAAAATGAAGAAAACTGCTTTGAACTATGAAAAAATTGTTGCCTTCCCTTTTTATTAGTTATTGTCTGTTGTATTCATTTTTTATTTATTTTCTAAATTGTAAAATTTTACACCTGAAAAAAAAGAAATCCAACTGAAGTATCTAGCAAACTAAATGAAACTGAAGACAACAAAAGATTACTGTTATCTGTGTCTCGATACCGACATTTTTCTGCTATCATTTGCAGTTCATAATTTTCTTTTCAATCGTTTTCATTTTTCTTTTTTGTTATAGGGATTGAAGATATCGTTATCATTTAATATCAAAGTAAATATCCCCTATTGAAAATATGACCTCCTCGACCTCCTCTGTGATCTGTTTTGTGATTCTTGACGTGATCTTGACTGTGGTCTAGAGGAAGATCTTCATCTTGACCTCCTCTGTGATATGCTTTGTGATTCTTGGCGTGATCTTATCGTGGCATTTATTAATTATGCAGGATTGCATGCAGATTATTTTCGTAAGGGTCATCAAAACCACTAAGGCGAACAAAATTAAACAGAAATGTATCTTATAATAAATATAAGATATACATGTCGTTTTATCTAAAAATAATGCATAACATCAAACTAATAATTATACTAACAGAACAAACGCCATTTAAACAAATGTTGTATCCTATAAAATAGTATAAGATGTTATTGTTCACAAAATATAGACTTGAATTTATGCAAATTTATTTATTTATAAATTGCTAGCAAGTAAAAAATCTATTATATTATTTAATTCGTTATTTCAAATGTAGAGTGCATTAATTATAATCAAGTTATGCTTTTCGACACGGTGAACGTAAAAACACGGTTGTAACTCATGCTTGGCGGCTCTACATATATACAATAATTGGCCGTTAAAGGGTCTAAAAAATGTCATATTAATCTAACATATTTTGAAAAAAAACTAGTAGCTTCAACTTGAGACTCGAGTAAAGACTACCGTAGTTAGTCGAATTCGTTTTACTAGAAGAGTCGAGTAATATTTACTCGAGCGCGCCGAGTAGCTATATTGCTCAACTCATGCGTGGTACAATCTACCAAATAAACTGAGCTGCGATGAACGCAAATAGAAGAAATCGACAACGTAGATTAAAATCAGAAGTTGATAATTTATTAAAATAAAGGTTTGTAGATTGCTTAAATAATACTTCATTAAACTTATTGGCATAAAGCGTGTAACCTACCCGAGAAGCGCTTGGTCAGTAACACTGATAGTATTTATTCAAGTCTCGAGTAGAAGCAGCTTCCTTTCTTAAAAATCTATCGTTCCTACGTATAGCAAAATATCAAAATAAATTCTAATAACTAAAATCTATACATACCCCACCTTAGTCCCCCGCCCCGTTCGTACGGACCGTCTTTTTATATATATAGTTAGAGCTGCCGCTTTTACAATAATAATAATATAAAAAAATGTCTCTCTCTCTCTCTCTCTCTCTCTCTATATATATATATATATATATATATATATATATATATATATATAGCTCTTACTTTTGTAATTCTATACTTCACTCTGATAGATCCCGTGCCTTGACTTGTCTTTATAGATGGTCGGTGCGACAATATTACTAGCTGTTCTTAAATATTTTATCGAATGTAGAACCGTAAAAGCTGCAGCTATTACTTTAATTCACTCCTGAGGCGGTCGGGTTTTAGAAAGTTTCAATAAAATTTCAGGTCCTTTCAGGAGCGACGCTATAGGTAAACGATCGAAATAGAGGGCGCTGGAATGGGCCTAGAGGGATGGGCCAGTACGAAAATCGTAAAGGAGAAAAAAAGCGACGCTGGGGCGAAAGTTAGGAAAAGCGTGCGAAGAAATTTAAGTCTCGTAGAGGTGTTCAGTCGAGGTGGCTGCTCCCAAATAAGTTTTAAGTTTGAATTTGTGTATTTCTAAGCCGTGGTGGCTGTGTTCTGAGTAGAAATTTAACTAAGACTTTCCAAAAATAAATAGAAAATTCAAGATTATTCAATTTAATCAGAGCAGAGTTTTATTTATTTTAACTAAATTTTCATTCCAACAAGAAGGAAGGAGTTTACGCTTAAGTAAACTCTGAGTTTGTTGCCATCAATAGAATAAGTAAGTGAAGCATATATAAATAATTTAAGAAATATTCAAGGGTGGAAATTTGTACATTGAGCAGGCTTTGAACGCTGCCGCTCATTTTATAAATAAATTGTTTATTTATCTGAAGGGTTGATTGGACATCGCTTGTCGGGGGCCTTTTGACCTACAGAATAAACTAACTTGTTTATTAGAGTGGGTTGGAAAATTTCAAACATTATAAATACACGCAGTTATATGAAAGTAAAATTAGGGAACGACTCAATTCTAAGTTTAGCGGAAGCTGACTCGAAAGGGAGAAAAATATATAGTGCGTCGACACTCGGACGTAACACAATATTCCCTTAATATTTCATGGGACATTAATAAAGAATTTTAAATCTTTCTTCTAAATATTCCATAAATATTCCATCCCGCGTGAGAAAACCTGCTTAAACTTCTCGAGCAGATCCCTCTTGATATACAACAATAAATAACCCTTTAAAAGGACCAGCCTGGGTTAGATAGGAAAAAATTAAGCAAAACATTCTTCATAAAAATCTAAATATTTATTTAAACAAAACAAAGGTTTTTATGCTTATAACGTATGTAAAACATCATATTAGCTACTATTATGTGGTCCTTAACTTATCTGGATTTTGATTCCATCGTCCACGGGATTTCTCAGCTTTGTATCATTGAATCACTTTTATAGTACTGTGTGGCATAAATCCACATTCATGTCACGCCTATCCGTGGCATAAGTAGTCCTTTATGATATAGCGGGCGGGGGTAAAAATTTTGAAAAATAAACATTTGAAAGGCAAAAATTACGAATTGAATTATAACGAAAGGTAAAATTATAAGTCCCAGAATATTGGAAAGGTATAATTTTGAAAACCTAAATTTGGAAATTCCTAAAAATATCGCCTTTGCATTATTTTAACTACAAATATCACCTTTCGCAATATTTCAATTCAACATTTTTGTTTTAAAAATGTATTAATTTCAAAATCTCAGTTTATACATTTTGAATTTTTTATCTTTAGCCTTTCTAATTTTTTTTTTATTTTTACCCTCACCCCTTTATTGAACCGTGCATATCGCCCGAGCGTAGCAAGCTAACCTCACGGTGCAAAAAAGGACTGCTCATGCCACGGATGCTAGTCAGTGCTATGAAATATCGTACGATACACGCGTCATTAGTCGCTACGCTCAGGCGCTTATACACGCCGTGCCGTAAAATACTAAGTCTAAGTGAATGCTATGTTCGTAGCATTCACTTTTATTCATATAATTGTTAATATTTTGCACTTAACTATGCCTAATAATTTTTTAATTTTTTTTTCAGAAAATTTAACTGTTAAGTCTGTATAGGGGCACTTAAAGCTAGTTCTCCTAAAATGTTGTCCTAAAAAGTGATTCAATGGTCTAAAGCTGAGAAATCCCGTGGTAAGTCAACGATAGAATCAAAATTCAACTTTTCCATGGATAGATAGTACCGGTGACCCAGATTAGTTGAGGACCACATAATAGTGGCTAATATCATATGTTGCACATACGTTATAAGCATAAAAAGTTTTGTTTAGTTTAAATAAATACTTAGATTTTATAAGGAAAAATTGTTTTGTTTAATTTTTTCCTATTTAACCCAGACTAGTCCCCTTAAGGACTCCATCTCATGGGAATTTGATATCGTGTTGTATACTTATATTCATTTTTAAGTATGCAGCATTAAGATTTATGGAACAGTATCCTTACATACATTCCAGTTTTGTCAAAATACAACCCCTTAGAAAGACGTATTTTACTTGTAAGTTAGTTAAAGAAAATTCTTACAAATATAAGATCTGTCGTAGAACATAACCTTTTTCGAAACGTAAAATGCTGGCAAAAAGCATTTCTTTTTCTTTGTTTTTTTTACTGATTTTACCACTAAAATAATTAGATAACGAAATAAAACAGTTGAGTAACACTATTCAATGATTAAAGGGTATGTATGTAAATACACTTCAAAATACCACTAAATTTGTTCTAAATAAACCTATGTAACACTCATCAAAGCATGGATAATGACTGTTCATTGAAACTGAACATTTTGCTTCCCATCAGCTTTTTTAATTAAAATATTAACTTAGCGACTTAGACGCACGGTGAGTTTGATTTCAATTTCTTCATATTTTAGCATTTTTGTTAATACATACAATGGTGCACCAGAAACTATTAAAAATAAGCTCCTGTTAAATGAAAAAATACGCATATGGATTGAAAAAATTCCATAAAAATTTAGTTAATAAAAATGCGTGAAGCTCATAAAGATGTTAAAAATTAGACTCACTTTCCTGCGTTTCTTATTGGCCAATTTTATGTAATATCAAAAGATCCAAGAGGTCGATAAGAAAAACAATGTTCTGATTTGATCAACAGTCATCCGCAAGTAATTATAAATCCTTTAATGGGTTTTGAATATATTTATAATACATATTCATAAATATAAGATAATGTTTCTAATCATCGCTAACGACAGAGAGCTGTTCTTGCTAATGATTTACCTTTTAATATGTTTTACTTACTTCAATATTTTTAGTGTGCAGAGAATCAAAAGTTTCTGTTTTATAAATATGATTTCGAAGTTTAGTTGGCTTTTGTTGAAGTGAGGTTGCATCGATCTCTTTCATAATTTTTTAAAGTAATACAATTACAATTAATGTTGAAATTTTGAGAATAATTGAGCTTATTACAATATGTATCACACGATTTTATATTTATACAGAAAATTCAAACACGAATATTAAATAGAAAACTAAAAATGCATTACCATCTTACATAGCTTTAGGGAAACATCGATTGAAACAGATGTTAGCGAGGAGTGAAAGTATCCTTTTATGAACACAAGAGAAATTTGAAAAATTTTGTGTAGCAGTGTAAAATTATTAAAGAAATTTAAATATTTGTTACTCCATCTCTTTTTTAAATCTTGTATCAAATAATTCATATTTTCATGTATTAAATATTTTTTACCACTGCTGTTCACAAGATTATAGCACTATTCATACTTGAATAAAAAAATGTATAAACTTTTTCATTCTCAAATCACCTTGATTCTTTACCTTTATTGTTGCACAGATGTATATTTCTTTAAATATTGTTCTGATAAGATATCATGTTTTTACATGAATTTCTCATAATCATGTTTCAGTAGAGTTACATTATTTAAACGTTACCTCATTGTCCTGACACCGAACAAACTGCTGTATTTTCCTACACGAAAAAGTCTACACAGATATTTTCTACACAGGTATTCTCTACACAACCTATTGTTGTAAAAATGATCTAACAATTAGGTTATGTGATTCTGTAGAGTTTTGCAGTGTAGTAAAAAAATAAAAAATAGGTGTTGAGAATATCCGTACAGGAAATATGTTTGTATAGGGTTTTTATGTGTGCAGTTTTTTCGGCGTCATAATAAATTCTCCTTAATAATTTCTCTTATTGTAACTTGGACAATATATAATTTTTTACTTTTTTATTATGTACCATTTTCATGTTCAATAAATAAATTGTTTTATCACTTAAAGGTACACAATGATAGTTTTTAAAGCAATAACTATTTCTCAGACATTTATCATGTTGTTTAAAAGTTTGTATTATAAACCCCTTACGAAAAATACTTCCAAATTTTTAGCGTTTACTTTCAAATTTGACAGTATACCTTCAAATTTGAGAGTTAACTTTCAATTTTAAGAGTTTAATCTCAATTTTGAGAGTATACTCTCAATAATTGACAATATACTCTCGAAATTGAGCATATATTCTCAACAATTGAGAATAAACTCTCAAAGTTGAGCATATACTCTGAACAATTGACAGTGCACTTCCAAAGTTGAGCATATATATACTCTCAATAATTGAGAATGAGCTCTCAAAGTTTAGCGTATACTCTCAATTATTGAATTGGTTGGGTTTTAACTCTGAAGCATTGGGAGTTATTGTCGAAAATTGGGAGTAGACTTCCAAACATCGAGAATGATACACTCTTAAATCTTGGGAGCAACTCTGAAAAGATTGTAGTTAACTCTCATATATAGACACTCAAAAAATATAGAGTTTATTTTCAGATATTGAGAGTACAAAAAATCTTATAAACTTTATAAATTTGAGATTTATCAGACATTTTTTGGAAGATACTAATAATTGATTATCCTCATAATTATAATAAATAATGCCAAAGTTGATTTTCAGCAATGACAAAGGTAAAAAAAAAGAGTTGGCGATGAGTTTTCAAACTAATACATATAATAAATATTAAACATGAAAATCAGAATATCAAAGACTAATAAAATTAATTATGCCCAAAAAATACATACATGTAAATTAATATTAATATTATAAAAATTTTGAAGTATTATTATCCTAAATCGATGCACATTATTAATAAGTTATAATAGTTTAACAAATACTTTTGATATATATTTTGATTTAATCAGTTTCCACTTTATTAACAAGTTTCATGATATAATGGGATATATTACATGGCAAAAGAATACATTTACTACAAATGTCTCGTGGGAAACATGTAATAATAACTGTGCAACTATACTATTATTTCTTTTCCATATTCTTTTATATGAGCTTGCGTGATATAAAACTATTATAAATAAATCTCTCATATTTTGTTACGCATTCTTTTATACTTGCATGAATCAGTACTTCAATCGATATTTTTTCAATTAATGAAAGAGTGACCATTGTTCCTTCTCCAAATAGAACTAAGCGATTTTCATCAAATGCTCGTTGTCCAGTTCTACTCTTATACTTTTCCATCATATTGAGATACAATGTTTTTCCCTGAATACTACAATTAGGTCTATCAAATGTATCCATATATTTAATCGATTGAATGCGCAAGTATGACTTACAAATTTGCTGTAAAACTGCTTGCGAACTATGCAGCATATTCCTTAAAACGAAATTATAAGATTCAAAAGGGAATGCTGATCATGCCCAAAGTGCTCCAAAATCTTTAACTGCATCTGGTATATGTAACATTAGGTGAAGATTATATTTCATAATCTGTTTACCATACAACATTTCTGCTTTCGTAACAAAAAGTCTTATTGCAGACGTAGCTTTCAAAAAAGCACGTTCATCAATGTTATCACTATTGAATACATTTACAGCATAAACAAATAAAGACCAATGTTGTACAAATTAGATGGAAGGATATCTTTTAATATAGGCAGTGAGTAGTATAGCAAAAAGTTCTTGTATTCAGATGCTTTCCATTGCTTGAGATTTGCAGTAGATTGAGGAGTTCTTGTAACTTCAGATGGAGGTAGTATTTGTGTTAATCTATCATCAATAATAGGTGATTTAGTCCCAATGTACCACGATTCATTACAATTTTTAGGATCTATCCGATTAGAAAGAAAGATCAGTCCTCTTGGTTTCGTTCGCGAATCCAGTCTGTTCTACACTACTATTCCTAACTACTCATAGCATCATGTCCGGACGCGGCAAAGGCGGTGGCAAGGTTAAGGGAAAGTCAAAGACCCGCTCCAACAGGGCCGGACTCCAGTTCCCCGTCGGTCGTATCCATCGGCTGCTGAGGAAGGGTAACTACGCCGAGCGCGTGGGAGCCGGTGCTCCGGTCTACCTGGCCGCTGTCATGGAGTACTTGGCTGCTGAGGTGCTCGAGTTGGCCGGCAACGCCGCTCGCGACAACAAGAAGATGAGGATCATCCCCCGTCACCTCCAGCTGGCCATCCGCAACGACGAGGAGCTGAACAAACTGCTCTCCGGAGTCACGATCGCCCAGGGTGGTATACTGCCTAACATCCAGGCCGTACTTCTGCCCAAGAAGACCGAGAAGAGCTCTTAAACTCCACATGACCCGATCGATCATTGATTAATTCTTGACTTATTAACACAATTTACTCTCAGTAAAACGGAATGCATATATTCAGGTGGGAAGGATCTTATAATATTAAAAATTGGAAGCAACATTAATACAGAAACTCCTTTTACACCATTAATAGTATTCTCTTCTTGTTGAGCCTGTATTGCATTTCTGAAATGTTGATCTTCCGTTCTTTTTACACCTTCTCCTCCACTGTATACGCGGACATAACCTGTACCAACAGGAATATGCTCACCTGGATTTAGGCAGAATGTACAGCCGCATACGCCATTATACTGATGAAGGTTCTGGAGTGCGCATCTTTCAACAGAATCCACTGGGGCCAAAATTGTATGAACTTTCACTGTGACTGGTTCATCAGAATTAGGTGGTAAACATTGAAAACCATTTTCATGCAAATCTTTTAATTCGTCAACAAATGGTTTCATAAATAAATTCAAGTCCGGTTTTTCCGCTGCAACCCACAATCCAGCAAGAAGAATATTTTGGTTTCTTCTGCTGTACTTGAGTTCATTCACAGTGACTTGAATTGGGCACATGGATACCTTAGAAGATTTAAACGTCTGTATTCCAACAGCATTCCATTGCAAAGATATATTATGATTAGAAATTATATTATTTTCTTTTAAAAATTTATATAATGCTCCACTAGTTACATCGCTCAGTGTTTCATTTGCGTGATTTCTGTTTAATTCATTAAAAAGTGGACTTGAAAATAAGTTAATTAATTGGGATTTCAACGGAATATGTAGAAAAAAGTGTCCGTTACGTTTCAATGAATTGAGAAGAAATACTTTGCCACAAGACCTACATCTTGTGTGTGAAGCATTGCCAAATGTTAATAACTCTAAACAATCCGGACAGTAATAAAAACTCTTCAATTTAGTTAATTTAGGATAACTTTTTAAAAATATATACTTAGAGTAATTTAATTTTTCTGGAAGATGACAATTAATCAACTCTAAAAGATCTTCTAATGCTACATCTGAAAGGCTATGACGAACAACGTAGCTCATGATAAGTAAATTACTTTCCTCCTTTGTAAGTGAAACTCCTTCAAAAATAGGCTGCCTTACTTCCTATAATAAAAATATAATTATTATAAAAATTCAACGTTGAAATTATAATTCATTTATAAATAAATAAAACCACCCCATTTATTTGTACTTGTACAGCTTCATTATCATTATCAACATTCAAAATTACGTTTACTTCGGCATTAATGTCAGCATAATTGTTTTCTTCAACTTGGTCTTTTTCATTATCATCCTCTACATCACTGTCAATTACATCAGGATACATCTCATTTATTTTAGGGCCATTCAATGTCTATTCATAAAATTTATATATATATATATATATATATATATATATATATATATATATATATTTCAACTTTTCAAACTGTATTTTATTTGAACGTTTTTTTTATATACTACTCAGTATAATTTTTTAAATATTATTAAATAGTATTATTTTCGATTCAGTGTGTGGGTAAAGTAAAACTCGGAATCATCATTACTACCAGCATTTGATTGGACTGTATCATTTTCATCTGTATCTTCGATATTCATTTCGATATTTTCTATAATCGGATCGACTTCTCTATTTAAATTATTTCTTTCTTCTTCATCATCGACCTTATAGTTCATGAAATAAAAAATAAATAAATGTAAGGTGTATATCTATATGTATATATTTCATTTAATGAGATTTATTAAATTGTATTATGCAAAAAAATCAATATATATAGAACGATAAATTGTTAAGAGCATAATGCCATCGTCCTGTTTTATCGATCTACCGACCAAAGTTTGGAACAAGTTTTCAGTGACACCGTTGCTCGGAATGAGTTTTCCTGTTGGAAATCGTATTTAGTAGAGGGTTTCGTAAAGTGCGGACAAAAGCTTTTACTTAATTTCTCGAGAAAAATTTTATTTATTGATGCAAAACAATTTTTGTAAACAAAGTCATTATTATTGCGGTTACTAATAAGGTAATCAAATATATTTGCATTTAGCGCTAAATTAATTTTTTGGTGAAAAATATACATTACATAAATGCAGTCGAGAGTCCACCCTTTATTATGAGGACCTCAGGATAACATTCTCATATGAATCAATAAAACAGAACGATGGCATGGTAAAAAGTTACAATTTATATATATATATATATATATATATATATATATATATATATATATATACTTACTCTCTGTTGTTCACGACTTTGTAAAGTTGAATGTGGAACAGGGATATTTGGATCCCTAAGGTAATTAAAGTAATTGCCTATTTTATTGGCCATTTTTTATACACGCAAAATCTTAAATTAAAAAAAAATTATTTTTTTTACAACTCATGTAAAGCACTAAATGATCAATAGTTTGTTTATTCTATCCTAACCTGTACACTATGAATGCAGGATAACACAAATACGAGATACACTACAAGATTTTATACAAGTTCTGAATTATATATTATTTATATTTGTATCTACAGCTGATCGTATAAAATTACATTCCGTATGATTATTCATTTAATCTTTTTGAATTATATTAGTCAAATTATAATATAGAAAATTAACAGTAACATATATACTGAATATACATTGACTACATGCCTGCGTAAATGATACGTAGTTTACATATGTCCATATTAATCATAGTATAATGTCATAGATTGACATACAGATCCTACATTTCAGTTACAGATCATCTCTGCTATAATTCTATATTCAAATATAAAATGCAGAATATTATGTATAGCCCAAAATGACTTGTATTTCTCCCCAGATAACAACGTGTCGGCACAGAGACGTCCCTGTGACGGCACGAGGTGACGGCATCCACGACAGCACGTGACGTCCAGCTGCCGCAGCACAGAGACGGCACGTGACGGCACGGCGTGGCGCGGCAATTTTGCGCAGCACGGCGTGTCGCCGCTGTGCCGGCACTGTGCTTGCATGCTGTGCGATATTATTAAATATTTTCGCGGGGAAAAATGAAAATACTATATTTATTTGTAAATATTATTTTTTATTAAATTATAAAACAAATTTTCAATAAAAGTATACATATAATAATATTAAATTGAATTAAAAAGAAAAACATTAATTTTTATGAATATAACATTTCTTCAATAGATATCCTTTCCTGAAACATTAAAAAAATATATCTCTATTAATACAAAAAACGTAATAATAAAAATTAATAAATACATATAAACAAGATCTACTGACAACGCGCAAAAACTTAAACAATCTCAGGAAAATAAATAAATCAAAACTTGTCAAGTTTAAAAATCAAGGTAAATATTTTCCTGGAATTTCTTTAATTTTTTATCAACTTTTCTGTAATTTTACACAGATGCTCTATAGGGCACTGCAAAACTATTTACCAGATCACTTTTTGTTTAATTATATTCCATTTTCATGATCACCTTGAACCCACATCCGCCAATTCCGATTTTAGAGTGTGATCATATAAATGGGATTTATTTAAGCAAAAACTAACATGGCAAATAGTTTTGCAATGCCACGTAGTGCATCTGAGCGGAATTTCAGAACTCTAACAATTCAACTGACAAGCCATGATTGATATATATATATATATATATATATATATATATACATTAGTTCTGTTTCCGGGCATTACGCTTTTCCGGGCATTTGGATTTACGGCCATTATTCTAGACTTAAGGATTTTCGCGCGCATTATTAACATTACCAAGTAATGCGTTGAACAGCAACATGCAAAAATGGACGAAATGGAAGAAGTCGACTGCAAAAAATTGTATTATTTTTATAATCAAGAAAGCGGGGAAATTATGTGTCAAAATCGACAAAATTCGAATTTTGGTATAATTTTTTTTTACTCTCATTTCCTTGCACGCTAAACCCTAAAGTACAAAAATCGACGTCAAAAAGTCGAAATATCGAAATTTGTACTCAAGCATCGATTATTGTACTTTAGTGTTTAGCGTGTGGGGAAAATAGTTTTACGGATTTCAGTAAGTTCACCTGGAAATCCATAAAATTATTTTCACCAAAGTTATTTTACGTTTTCCAAAACTGTTGCTTTTTTATTGAAAACAATTTTTGTTACGGCAGTGTTTTTGTGGTATATATATATATATATATGTGTAAGAATTTAGAAACGAAAACTAGGCACGCAAAATTTATTACATGATCTACAAATATTTC
>QLYP01000575.1:104-33595 GCA_016647725.1 Nasonia giraulti
AAGCGCTTTGGTTTCAGATTTTAATCTCACTCCGCTCGCCTTCGTTCAATGTGCTGAGGTGTTTAAATGAATAATAATAAATAATTTAAGTTTATATATATATATTAACGGTGTGATTTAATAATTAGATTTGCGTAAATGCATCAACCGTCATAATGCCTCTCTCTTTCTTTCTCTGTAATTATAGCTTGACGTGTGTCTTTTCACTCCGTCTTTCATTACTGGTTTAATCAATCTCTTTACGAGGTGCGCTTTATTTCAGGCGATTCAGAATCCTGCTATATATATATATATATATATATATATATATATATATATATATATATATATATATATATATATATATATAATAACGGTGTATATATGTATATATATTACACAGTTATCAGGGTGAAAACATGATTGATACATAATTGGTTTTAGTTTTTTTGTTTATAATTATACGAAATGATATATGTTATAAGATATGAAAGCGTGCACTGAAAAAAGTCTCGGGCACCCGTGGCACGAGCCTGTGCTTCCACTCCACGAAACGACGTGTAGTTCGGTACCGATGATTTTCGGACTCCAGCGGCCCGGAAATCGTACTAAAACAAAGCAGATGCGCGGTAAACGCACATCGAATGCGCAGAAGATTAAAAGTGAGGTTATCTTGCCACGCCTCCTCCCTCCTTTATACCGACTCTTACGCGCAACGTTGTGCGTGTTTACACGCGCACTTTTTTAATCTTCGAAGAGTTCCTCTCCTCTCCCGTTGCTTACTGAACAGCAGCACAGCGATTTCAGGCCGCTGGAGTCCGAAATTCGTGGTTTCGCTGTATGAAAATCTGGCGGGGCGCTGGTTATCGGCGATTTGTACTGCGGATGCCCGGGACTTTTTCAAGTGTGAAATTTAAAATAGATTCAAGTCTTCAACTATTCTGAATTAATTCATCTAAATATACGATCAAGCTATTTTTAATATGTTTAGCGTTGATACTTTATCTAAATGAAAAATAATATTGACTTTTTAAAATAAAGGTTATATTAAAAATTGATAAACTTGCATAAGCTTGGTATTTTTTTTATAAAAATGTAGAAATAACAAAAACATGTATAGTTTGTGAAAAATTCTGTCATGCAGACATTATTATATGATTATTATATTCATAACAAGCAAAATGAAACAATTGAAGCAAATACATTATTAAATTTTGTTAAGGCAACTTCGACAGAGCTTAACTTAGTAGACAAAGAGTCAAAGGAATTATAACATGGTTCTTAAAATATTACATATTATATGAACACATTTTTACGATTTTTAGATTAAAAAATTCTTTTTTTCATTATATGCAGAACGATGCACTCACGCCCCCCCCATAAATGCATACATACACATATATATATATATATATATATATATATATATATATATATATATATAAAATTTCTATAATATATTGGGTAAGAATCATAAGTAATATATTTTTCGATAATAAATTTAAAACATATAGACTTGTACAATATTCCAATATTTACACTTGGGTAATCATATATACATTTATAATCGAAAATATATATCCGTAAAAACATTTTTCACACTTTTTTCATCATTCATACTACGTACACACACAATTCTTAATAACAAACAGTTTATTTACACGCGAAACTGAACATTGTTTTTCATGGAAGTTATTTGACCTAGTAAAAAAGTCTCGATTATTATTGATTGCTAGGCGGAGCACAATGCATGGGAATTTGACTGTTTCGCGCATTAGTATGATTTCCCTCGCGTTTAAGTCTTTGTTTAAGGTGCACTTTAGCATGCCTTTTTTTCTCATCACTTCTAGCAAACTTACGTCCACACTGATCACAGCAGAATGGTTTTTCACCTGTATGTGTACGCACATGAGTTGTTAAATGATCGCTTCTTGAAAAAGAGCGCATGCAAATACGACACTGGAATGGTTTTTGCCCTGTATGTATACGAATATGTCTAGTAAGTTCATCACTCCTAGAAAATCGACGATCACATCCATCTACAGGACAAGCATATGGACGTTCGTGAACAGGAGTTTTACTAGGTCGATTTGGATATTTTCTTGGTTTGACAGGTACTAATCTTAAAGGTATTGTACTTTGTTGATATACCTGAGATAAAATTTCATGACCTTTTGAGGTGCTGGGATTGTATTCAGCAAGTTGTACTCCACCATTATTAGTTGAAGTTGGTTGTTGAATAGATTGTTGTGAAATCGTATGTGAATAGGTACTATTTGGTTCTTGTTTTAAAATAGTACCTTGCTGATGATGTTGAATCACGTGATGAGATAAAATATTAGATTCATAGGGTTCATCGTGGGAAATTAACCAGTTACTTGGAACTGAATTAGGTGAATCGTGATAATTAGTGACTATAGATGGTTTTGAATCTACTTGTAAAAGTTCAATAGTATCAGACCCGTATGACCCAGTTTGCAAAGATGATGAATTAAGAAATGATTGATTACTCAAATTAAGAGTTGGTGATGGTAAGGATCCCCAAAGATCTTGATTTGATTGAGGTTGTATAACTTGTGATTGTTGTGAATGCGCCTGCTGATTATGGAGATTATTTAATGCTGATGCTTGTGTGCAAGCCGTTGCGAAAACTGCACTATATCTTAATGTAGGCATATTACAAACATTGACACTCGTCGAAGGAGCCGAAGAAATTGAAGTAGAAGAATGTGGAGATGAATATAAAATTACACCTCCTTGTAGAACGTTGCATTTTTCTTCGTTATCTTGAACAGTTGGAAAATTAGAAGATACAGTTGTAGATGTAGCCACTTCTTGGCTTTCATGTCGTTCTTGGTGATGGTTATGATGATCAGTATTGTGTTCCCTAGTAGCTGTATTTGAAGATGGTTCATTATCCAATGTTGCTTCTGCTAATGACAGATTAGCTCCTGTTAAGGTACCTAAAATCAGAATATTCTATCAAACTTTTAGATTTAACATTGATGTATTAAAAATGGAAAATATAATAAAATTCCTTCAAGTTTATAAATATAATATGTACAGCTATGTAATAGTATTTTTCATTATTATAGTGCTACATAACGCAACGCTTTTACCTCGTCTAAGTGGGAAATAAATTACCCCTTTTAACACTACAGAACGCATTTAAAAGCCATCATAGACGCACAAGTCTGAACGCGAGCGGCGAGATGAGTCCGCAATAAGCGTTCGCCGAGTCGTACTTCGATGCGCAGCATGCGCTCGCATCATACCCTATTGAAAAATCTCATGTTCTTTATGCATTTTAGATCATTCATGCCGTAAAGGTTAGGTTATCCTCAGCTCTGCCTTTGGTTCAACAGTTACACTAACGTTTCGCATATCTGTTGCTCTAACTTTAGGACAGTATACGTCCTAAATCCTGAATTCTCAATTCCCCCACTATATTTTTGAAAGGTACATGCCCTACTGAAAAAAAGCAGATGACAATCAACTGATTATTAGCTGATAATCAGCTGATAATCATGCCAAAACGTCAGCTGATTATCAGTTAATAATCAGTTGATTGTCATCTGTTTTTTTTCAGTAGGATGCGCAGTAAGCATAAAATTGTAATAAGCGGCGCGGTACTTTTCTAAAAGCGGGTAGATTACGTCTTTTTTTCAGTATATGTGATTATCGTTTATCACTCTTGTGTAGTATAGCTTGTGGCGTGGTGTGTATGTGCCGTCATGTCTAGATTATAATGATAAGATTCAAGCGCGAAAACAAAAAAAAGCCTTGCGACAAGCTGTTAATGGCGGAAAAAAGTTTGAAAATAAATAAATTAAAATAATTTAAAAAATTACTACGAAATAATTCAAATAAAACAAAACATTGTTATTTATTTTTTTATCATTTTTTGAATCCCCAAATCTATAAATTAAAAATAAATTTTATTATACAAAAAATTGGTTAGTATTAGTAAATATACATTATTAGTTTTATTTTTAGTTTTATAAACAGTATTAGTAACAACACCTCGTCGAAACAGAAGAAGATTCCAAGGAGATATAATTACTATTACTACATCTAAAACTAAAGAGGTATAATTACTAATGCTAACCAATTTTCTGTATAATAACGTTTTAAATAAGGAATTGTTGTATTTTTAATTTAGAGATTTAAAAAAAAGGTAGAAAAATATGTAAAAACAATTTTTGGTGCAGTTTGATTAATTTCATAGTAATTTTATTTAATTATTTCAAATTATTTACTTATAAACTTTTTTACGCTATATGCAACTCATCGCGAAGCAGAGTTCGCGTTGCGTCGATCGTCACAAACACACTACGAAACAAGCGCGACAAACGACAACCACAAACTAAAGGCCACATATAGTTATTATGAAACACGGCGGCTAATAATACACTTTTATACTTTTCAATTAAGGAGTAAAATTGTAATGAGTTGAGCACTGCGGATAACTCGTAGCGGTATGAGTACCTATGCGCCGCGACGAAGCAATGGATATTCGCGCCCGCAACAAAAACACATGTATCACTCAGGCGCGCTCGGGTGAATTCGGCCGGTAGAGAGAGAGAGAGAGAGAGAGAGAAAGAGTACATCGCTCAGGTGTGTGCGCTAGATAGCTCTCAGCCGTTGATCTGTACTGATCGCGTCTTTGCTAACGAGATCTTCGACGTACTGTTGTGCCTGGCAGGTTATTCGCGTGTGAGTTAGGTGTCCTGATCCCAACTTTCCAGCAGTCCGGTTCTGTAGCGAGATCTCCTTGTGTCAAGGATGCATCCGTCGGCGTCAGGAAAAAAAAGGTACGAAAGCGTGCAGCGCTTGTGACGAATGAATGTATAAAGGTGCGTCTTACGAATACGATTCCGAGAAATTCGGAGTATATCGCGAGTATTGAATATAACCATGGTCTTATGACTTTACGTTATTTTTCGTTATTTATCGACCTTTCGAACGATCCGATTACCGACTCCTTGCCGTGAATAAAGCCGCTTACGCGAGCGTTGTAAGTTAAGACATAATGCAAATAGAGCAGCCGAGAACATACCAGGAGATTTTTAATAATTCGTGAAAAATTCATACAATTCTAGTAGGGCTAATTTGTATAAATGCATTGTATGTAGGAATTTAAATATTTTTTAATTATGTTTTTACATTTTTGTTGTACAGTAGGAGTTAATAAATGGTTAAAAAATAAAAATCAAACGGCGAGGTAGCATTCTGATAGTAAGTATAAGGTTGATAAATCGTGCCGTCAGGAGCACCGCGACCCTACATGTTATATAAATGTTTACACATCTTTTGCGATTCTGGATAAGCCAAACGCATAGATTTCTGTTAAAACTACATCTAAAACGTCGACGCTTACAGTGTCGAAATTTAAGTTTGTCTTAACAATTTCGTCGATTTTATATTTATGAAGGGCGTAATATTGTTTGAACGAGTTTACATTTTTCAGAATTTCACGACACAGTTCAGCCTCTTCTCTTTTCAAAGCGTCTTTTATATAATCTAAAATTGAGTCCACACCGCGATTAACTAATCCCGAAAGCTCTTCGAGCTGTTTAAAACGCAAATCGATGCACTCTTTTACCTGTCTTAAGCCCGCGAACGTTTGTTGATGCATAATTACACTAGGCGGACTCTCGTACTTTTTCTGCTTCTTGCACGCAGGCTGCGCAGGTGGTTGCTGTTGTATTTTCTGGTAATGACCGCCGACACTGCTGATGAACTGCTGACCGTTGTGGGTTGTCATTTTTGCTGTAGGTGCTGATGTTGGTGTTGGCCTCTCGACGATGCCGATCGCCCTTGCTCCGAAGCTGTTTGTGAATGTGACATCGTGATTTGGAAGCAGGATCTTGCTAGGATGTCCAAAATCCTGGTAGAACGTGAAGGAGTGATCCAGATATGCATCCATAGCCTTCATTTGATCTTTGATCACTTCCCAGCTGTGTGTGTGTCGAGTGTCACATACCTGGCTGGCGATCCATTGGCACAAATTTTTAAAACTGCTCTGTAGTAACCGCCGTAATACTCCAGGCCTATGGTTGCACGCTTGCAGTTTGATTTGTTGAGCGCGTACGTCGTCGAGTACAACAAGTTGCAGGTGATCGGCTTGTTTTTCCAAGACTCGGCACTTGGTGCTCCTGCTGCTGCTGCTGCTGCTGAATCCATTGCAAAGATTTTTTACACACGAGGTCTACTTGACGAGAGTGTCCTTACGACTGATGGCTGGCAACTGCGCCACGACAACTTTATAAAGAATGGGAAGACAAAGAGCAAGCGTCAACGAGTCGCAGTTCTTTCTAGAAACGACCGTTATAGTATTTACATTCCATAGTGAAACGAGACACGTTTGATATCGATAGAAGTTGTTTTGTTTAACGTAACCGTCACAGCTAGTACGTTTGTATAAACTGCTCAGATAATAAACATCCGGTCTTGGCTGTGCAGATCTGATTACAGTAACCCCGTCCTGTAGAACTCGTGCGTGGGAATGCGTTGACTCGATGATGGCGATGACGCATTGTTTTATTTTGCATTCTTTTCAAGAGCCTTCGATAAAACTTAACGACTAATGCGTCATTCTTGACAAAGTCTGATGAAAAAAAGTAGATATTTTCGCAGAGAAATGCCACTACACATATGATACAGAAACATAATGCAGTGCTCCCCCCATACTTTAGAGTGGACGCTCTGCACTTGTTTTTTATTCCAGTCGAATCGCGTGCAGTTTTTTCCGAGTCGATCAAGATGATGCTTTGATACGGGTGCAACTCCGTAGCTGTCAAAGTAAATTCCGTATCCATTTTTATCTATAAAGATGGCAACGCAGTGTGATCCTGGCTGATCGGACGTGTCGAGATTCGTTGCATAGTTATCGGTGTGGATAGCAATTTCGGAACGTGATTAGTAGCTTAAACTCCTATTGAATCGGCTTTTAATCCTCTAACAGCTGTGATTATTTGACGCATATTCATGTTGATGGTACATCTACGTACTCTTCTTCTACCGCACCGTCTTTTTTCTCGTCAGCTTCTTTTTTAATTCCGTCCACAACGTCGCTAGCACGAAATCTTTCGGGATAGTGATATCTCTCCATCTGCAGCCGATCGTAATCTAATATAGTTTGGTACATTACTTGGCTATTTATGTCGTACGGGTCGCTTGGATGAGGACTGGTAACGATTGAGTGTATCCACCGTCTGATCTGATAGGCTCGACGCAGTGCGCAAAAATTTTTTTTGTTCTCGAATTTCTTGATACCGTGGCTGGTGCATAGCAAGATATTAGAGAATTGCACAGACAGTTCGTCAAACGAAGGCGCACTAAAATCTTCTAAATTCATGATTCTTCGAGCCACTACTTTTTCCAAAAACTTGGCTTTTGCCTGGCCATGTACGTATATACGGCGCGCGTCTTTCACCAAGTTGCACAGATTACGACGTAGATTCTTGAAGGAGATATCTCCGTCGTGCCACTCTAAACCGTGTACATCGAGAATGCAGTAATTATTCGTCTGCTGCATATCCGCGGGTAATTCGGTAAAACTGCACGGCGCGAAAATGATCCAATGACCAACTATACGGCTCTGGAGAGATAAAACTCCGACTTCATTGGGAATAAATTTTGTATTTATATTCCGAAAGCCTTGAATATCGATCACGTAGTCCGTCATGATGAAGATGATGCTGTTGCTGCTCGAGTACGTTAGGTGCTGGCTGTTTAGAAAGGGAGACTAACTGCAGACTGTCATCGCGCTCGCCTTATGAAGCACGAATCAAAAAAAAATTTTATTTTTTGAGGCGCGGCGATCGAGTGTGCGTGCGCATCAAGCGCTAAAATCCGTTACGATTTGGCGACTAGAGTCGATTTCCAGAACGTTGTCGTACTCTGCGTAAACGATACAGTTGATAACAGTGAGAAGAACCGTCTCAAATCTCACTTCTATGCGTATGCTACCCGAGCGCACGAGATTCCTATGTGTGGCACAGTGTGCCGATAAATCAGGAGTGAGATCGAAGGCCGTCAAAAAATTGCCTTTGTAATAGTTGTAGCGATTGATGTCAAAACCTTCGTTGAGAAAATGCACGCCTGTGCCCGTGTAAAGTGTTTGAAAAGCGTCAATGTAGAGTTTGTCGAGACCCGTGAAACGTGGCTGCAAAGGTTTGCTTGGAATTTGTACGCCGTCGACGTAGAGAGAAATATAATTTATAGAGAAGTGTTGAAAATAAAAGGGTTTAACGCGCGGTTTCCATTGAATGCTTTGTTTTCCACAAAGCCCAAGATTATTCTCTTCGGTAGCTGACCGTGTATAACGTTGTTGATCGAATCGACCAATATTCCCGAGTGAAGAGTAAACGACTTAACTTCGACTCTCGTTATGGGATATTTAACCGTGGTTTTCAATAACGCTTGCACATGAGCCAGTAAAACTCCAGGACTGATTTTTACTCTGCGAACTATGAGTGTAGCTTCTTTGATGCTGAGTTTGAATTTTCTATCGGCTGTCGCGTCCATCAGACAAAAAGTATCCTTACTCCTCACTAGACGTACACGCATTTCTACGTCATTAATCAGCATTTGATCCTGATTAAAGAGGTCGTGATGTAGATGTCCAATCATGTCAAAGTATCGACGATTCTGTGTAAAATATTTGCGATTTTCCAGCCCTTTGTTCCCGATAATAGGTGCTGTGGCAGTGCTCACCGCATTCGCTGGCGAATCGAAACCGCCGCTCGTATCGTCGTACCACAGACTCGCTGTAAGATGTCACTCTTTAGCAGCCGATGCGTAGTTGAGAATCGTCTCGATGTACGCTCTGTAAGGATAGGCGTCATTAGGCGGCGAAACAATTTTTTGATTGAAAAAAACGTCAATCTGATTGAATGCATGAAATTGTTGATCGGTCCGACTTTAAGGTCTTCGGTCGTTGCGGTAGCCTCGTCAGTGGGTACGATTTTAGCTTGAACATGAAGCATAGTGTGAGCCAGATCAAAGTAATGCTCGCTACCTGCCGGCACGACAAATTCCAACGGTGAGTCGACATCGTCGCTAAGAGACGATACAGGCTTATAATGCAGAAAGCTGCTGCTTTCAATGGACGTTTGGATGGCTGGAAGCGTGAAAAGATCCAGCTCGCTGGACATGCATTCCGTCGAGTGAGAATGTAAAAATGCCATTTTTAACCCAAACTAAATACGCCTAGGACCAAAAATATCCGTAACACTTCTCCAACTCTGCTGTTGCTGCTGAGTACTTCTCTTTTTAGGCCTCTTCTTCGTTTTTCTCGTGATTCTCTTCTTTTGTCCTGCCGTATGTTGTTTGCGTTTTTTGCTAGAGCCGGTTGTACTCGAAGTACGCGTTTTTTTTCAACTGACACCTTCGATGCATTGCTCGTGATTTATAACCAGAGCCTTTCATCATTTCTGCTATCTTTTCACCGGCTTTTCTCTTCAATTTTTGTCCAGACTCTTTAGTACGATATTTGAATGCCTCCTTGAAATTCGAGCCATTGTTTGTAACGTCGTCTAACACGTTGATGCCTGTGGGCACAGCCTCTTTGCCCACAGCTCTGGCACCGGAAGCGATGTACGGAAGAATTTTGCGAAATAAACCTCCGAGCCACGCACCTACACCTCGTCCGCACTGATACGTTGAGCCGGAATAGACGTGTCTCACTATTCCACCGCCTATTTGCTCGTCGTAGTAGCGTATGTAGTGACTCATCGTGACATAGCGTTGCTCTCTCTCTCTCTCTCTCTCTCTTTCTATCTCTCCTCTCTCTCTCTCTCTCTCTCTCTCTCTCTCTCTCTCTCTCTCTCTCGCTCTCTGACGCCATATTTTCGCAATTCTTGTAAGTCGATTGCAGACGAGCTCTTTTCGCTAAATTTTCGCGCGCTTTCGCAGCATTATAGATGCTCACGTCACAGGGGCGCATCTTTGTACCGCTGTGTTGCGTATGATTGTAAGCCTCGACGATTTTCTGCACCACATCGATGTAACGTTGCGTGTTATTGTGAGAAAAGTATCGCCAGATTCGTTCGCGTATTGTACGGTTTAGTCTTTCCACCACAGCCGCTTTGATATCGGGGTTTCGAGCTGTACGGAATATGATGTCGCGTTTTTTCAACTCCTGAAACGTCGAGCCTACAAACTCCTTACCCTTCTCGGATTGTAAGAGTATCGGGACGCGACCGTTGCTGCGCTCGAGTATTTGTCCGAAGGCTGCGGTGACGTTGGCTGTAGTTTTATCGCGTAGAGGCTCCAGCCACGCGTATTTACTCAATACATCCACCACTATGAGTAGGTAACCGTATCCGTCGTTGTGCTCTTTGATCGTGGTTAATTGAAGCAAATCGCACTCCCATACGTCGTCAATGTTGCTCACGTTGTAACTTAATCGCGGAAATTTACGCTCAGCGGGTCTGTGAAGAGTATAGGCGTCTTGATTACTAAGCCACTCGTGTATGCGTTCTTTCTCCCGCGTGTCAGCCGCGCTAAATAATTTGCCTTTTCGATTTACACGCACGAGACTGCGCGCACCCGCGTAACCAGCCTTGTGCGAGACATCGTAGTATTGCTGATCGTACGACGACGACGACGACGCCATGCTTAAAAGTTTGCGAGACGTAGCCACTTGTTCTTTGCTCGAATTCTCGTCAAAGCCGGTGATTCGCTGCTGCTGCTAGAGTTGTGTATTTCCATCAACGCATCGATGCTCTCTTTACTAGGCAGTCGTCGTTTCGCTGTATTATTCGGCTCTGTCAAATTTTTACCAATTTTCACTATTTCCGGATTTCCAATCAGCTTTATCGGTGTGTCGACTGTCTTGATGAATTTGGCGAAAGGTAAACGACCGATGGGTACTTCCGACTGATCCAGTGTTTTTTTTCTTCGTGCGACAACATCGCTAATCAGTTCTATAATTTTGGAATCTTGTATGGGCCGGCCGTCTATACTGACTCGGTAACGGTTTTCCAGTGTTTCAGCAGAAGGCGCGTTTTTTGAGCGTAACTCTTGGGCACGCTGTCGAGTATAATTTCTTCAGTCATTGGTGCCGATGTGGCCAAAACAGATATCGCCGCAGTACTTGTAAATAGTTTTGACATTTTTCACGCTCATCTGTAAATTTATTCGAATATAGAATCGTGTGCATCTCGGAATCGAGTCTCGAGAGATTGTCGCCGCACATTTGAACAGAGTTTTCACACGACTCGTTTGGCGGTGCTGCTGCTGCCTGAACATTTTGCATGCGCGAAAACATATCTTCGGGCACGATAATCATTTTTCTCGCAAGATCCATTTTAGTCTTCCGCTGCTGCTGCTGCTGCTGCTGACTTTCAATTAAATAACTAGACAAGAGCCCCGATAATAGGTGCTAGTAGAAGCGGCAAAAAAGCACCACCGTGCTGTACGAGAGCTCGTTTCTTCTTCTGCCAATCGCTGACAGATTTCTTATTATTGCACGTAGTCAATTTTCTCAGCACGTTTTTGTGCTTTTTGAGTCGTCGTTTATGCGAGTCTTTGATTCTGATCACACCTTGCAAGATATTCAAAGCGCACTCGCATATGCAAAGCACGAGTCTCTTGTCGGCTGTGCGTAAAAGAGCCGTGCGTTGTTGGCCGTCCGTGTGACAAAGAGCGTTCAGTACAGCTACTCGTTTTCTGTTGAAATGCTTGGTGTCGAGCGCAGCCACGACGGGTATACAACAGCCAGCCTGTTTCTTCTTCGATGTTGTTGGCGCCATAGCTTCTCGCCTACTGACTATGCCGAGAGCTCTGCACACCTATTTCGTATTTTCACTTTTTACCGAATTTCGGCACGTAGGCGTACTGAATATCGTCGCTTGGGAATATACACGTGCGAACCCTATACTCGTCCACGGCCGCTTGAGTTAGATCGAGAAAAAGATACGAGTGAGGTCCGCGCGTAGCATCTATTTAAGCCTCCTGCAGAAACCTCGGATCTTCCGGATAAATTTGTCGCGCGAGATGCCGAATTTAAATTTAAACTTTTAAACTTTAATTTAATAATGAATTTAAACTTATGTCGCGCTGAGACATACCCCGGTGAAAAATATTCTGCGTCACCAGAAAGACTGACAAATTCAAATGATGAGACGAACGCGAGAACAAATCCAGAACTATATCGTTCGATGATTCTCGCATCATGTCGTCGAGAATCAGTAATTTTTTCTTTCCCGTATCCACGGAGTAATCGCTTCGCTGCGCAAGTCCCTCTCGAAACTCGATAGGTACAGCAGCACTCCCGCCAACTTTTAATTCACTGCGGTACGTCTCTTGCCACTCAGTATAGTAGAGCAGAGCCCTGTCGAAGCGAGCATCGCATATCTCCGGCAGATGCTCGAAAAATTTTTTCAGAAATCAGCTTTTTCCAGCCCCTGTCGGTCCTGCTATGCACGCCGTAAAAGGATGATTCCAACGCGTATCCATCTTTTCGACTAAAACGCTCTCTTCCCGAAAAGCGCTTTTTATTAATATTATTCCTTTACCGCGGGGAGCGTCGGCGGCGGGCGCGGGCCGCGTATACGCGTGTACTCTCGCGGGCCGCTTATAAGCGTATATTAGCGGCCACGAGTATCATCCGCAGACGAGCCGTCTATACGCCTGCATGTACGGCTCGCCTATAAGCGTGCGATGATGAGTGGGTAAAGGAGTTTTATTATAAATATATTAAACATAACGCAGAACAATTTATATTACTTAAAAACTAATACAAAACGAGATTCTTAAATTTACTTTTATTTATTCACAAACAACTTACATACTATACTTAACTTTTGTAACCGTACGGGAGCGATAACCCGGGAGTAACATACCTACGCTTTTTTAGAACTATGCTACACGATTTGACCTCTTCTCGCGTGACGACAGTGTGATCTGGCAATCTTTTAATAGAATTAAACTTAAGATTAATGCATTCATTCTCTTCATCAGGCTTAAAATAATGTTCAAATTCGAGAAATTTAGCGAGATACCCTTGACTTTACATTTTTCGGATACCTCGCCAGTTCTCGAATTCACGGTTCTGTAGCCGTAAAATTTCGGACCACCCGAGAGGAAGCTCGTAATATAAGTTCATCGAGCTCGTTGGTCATATCGCCGAGCAACGAGCCCAACGGGGGCCTGTATTCTTGTGCGTTGTCGTTGCATACGAATATGCACGAATCAGTGTCGCAGTACAGCGTTCGCTTGCCGAGCTTCTCCAAATACGAAAATAGTTTCAAGCGGGCCAGAGTTGTCGTGTAGGCTGCTATAACTACGTTCGTATATGGAGTAGACTCCATAGCATTGTTGATGTACTGTCAGCTCGCGTACATCACCTCCTCGTTGACCAGCAGGAGACTCAAGACTTCTTTATCCTTGGCCGTTAGAAGTTTAAGGAGGTCTTCGCGCTCTTTGACGATCACCATCTGTTTTAAATTATCGCGCTGTCCGAACTTGCCCCAGAACAAGTTCAGACAGAGCTTCGCAACAGTGCGCAGGCCAGGGTTTTTCGCGATTTTTTCCAGATCGAGCGATATCCCCTCATTTTCGCGATACTCGCGAACGTAACGCGCTTTCGATTCCGCGTCAACACACCAAGCTGGAAACCCCGATGCTTCCTGCTTTAATCGCAAGAAAGTGTCGATGTAGCCAGCGAAAAGTCCTCCTTCACCTGTGAGCGGATCGTACTCGGTCATACTATACTGCCATATGACGAATATTTCAGTTATATTATAGCTCTCGCTGACTCGCATCCGGGTGGCAACAATCGCTCTGCCGCATCTCTTCGCAGCATGTACGACACAATGCAAAGAGAAGCTTGCCGTGCATTTTTATCGGCAAAAGAGGCTGATACAATTTTCTCGGCGGTAAAACATTACATTTTACCAGCCCATCTATGGCTGAAAAATTGTTGAGATTGCCACCCGTCAGCTCATCAGATTCCTCGCCGACGTAAACCTTTGGATGACCGAGCGGAAATCTGCCTCGTTTACAAACGTAAGGATACAGCGAGCATATATCTGTATACAGAGTACGCTCGCCTGGCTTAGCATCGTTAAACTGCGACGAAATTTTCGGTCCCTCCGCCGAAGAACGCGTCACGAGGATTAAGCGTTATTTTGCTGATGAGCGGATGCTCCGACACGTACTTGGCGATTTCGGGGTTTTCACGCTTGACTCTGTCAAACTCGCAGTCCCAAATCTCGCGCGTCTCGTAACCGAGATGTTGGATCTGCGCGATTTTAGCGCGTGTACTCTCGAGCAACGCGTCGAAAGTACGACCCCAGGCATTCGGCTTGTTCCGATTGTTTTTGAAACATTCAGGGCAGCCATGTGTATAGCAGCCCTGGTATTCAAAAACAATGGGATTTTCTGCTGGATTGGTAGATGGTAAGAATCCGTCGACCAAAAATCCCTCGGGAAGCCGATATTCGCGCGCTCTGCCTGCATGCACGATTTCGCGACCGATCTCTCGCTCGCACTGCAGCAGCCACTCGACGGCTTTTTGGGAGTGCTTATCGGCGCGCCGATACCCGCCCCTGGGGACTATTCCTATAGTCTGTGGCTTTAAGAAATTTTGTCTATAGAGATGAGAGCACGCGGACGCGATTGTAGTAGCCACTGTAGTAGACGATTTCCTTGCTGAAATCGAATACTGCGTTCGCTGCACGCATCTCGCTGTGCCACAGCAAGAACTGTTCGCGCTCGCTCGACGACATAGTGTCGGGCGAATAATATTGCGCATCCGGTATGGCGCCGCGGTATTCGGCGTTAGCCGAGGTGTTCTGACCGCTCAAGCTTGACGATGACCCCATCGATTGCAAAGACGACCTCTACGGCTGATGCTAGTTGTTCGACTCGTACCAGAGCCTTCCTAAGCGGTAACTATATACTCTTCCTCCTCCTCCTAATACGTTTGTTCCTCCAGAATAAGCCAAAAATAAACGACAAGATCTACCTTTCTCTGTTACAGCTCTTTCAACCTCGACATAAGTAGCTGCAACGCCAACTCGATCAGGCCTCTGCACATATCATCGGTACAGCAGAATTTGACATGGCTAGGGAGCGCAGCAACGACAATCGCGGAGCCGCTTCGACGTTCAACAGGCGTCACTTTGCGCTTAGAACTAAGCTGAAGAAGTCCGCGTGTCCGTGTTCGAGCAAGAGCTGCAGCAGCTGCCGGGCAGCACATCAGACAATCGATGGAGATCGGCAGCGCTGGAAGCCTGAGCAACCTCAAGCTTCGCATAGCCGTGATACCTGACGAAAGCCCATACCACGTTGTTGCTGCTTGCTAAATATATAGCAACAATATTTAACTACATAGTCACGCTGGAACCATGGTAAACAACCGCGTTGCAGTAGCATTCTCTCGACACGTCGTTTGCGTCAAAGCTATTTCTTTAGAAGTTTGGTTATACTTATTAAACGGGTGTGAAATCGGTTTGATAAAAACCTTTTACAAGGCAAAATGTTGGCTACTATAAGTTATGGCTCCATCCTCACAAATCTGATGTATCTTTGTATTATGATTCTTATTTCTTCATAAAAATTTACGAAATTTTTAAAAGAATTGTCAAATGTTTGTAGCTTACAAAAGTTTCTCCATATATTCTCATAAATATATACATTAGTAAATGTAGTGAAATCAGTTTTGAGAAGGTCAAGCATTAAAGATCAGCAGGTAAGCTAGAATCAATCATAACTAATAGTTATGAAAAATAAGATAGTTGCACTTTTCGAAATTATTATTTTAACTCACACTTGCCGTCCCGTCGTCTTATAGTTTATCGATGAAACACTCAAATTATTGGTTTTGAGGTGTGCCTAAATCTGTTAAATGATACGAATTAAAATTGAAACATTTTTACTTATAATCTAAGTTACAATATAAGTTTATTGTAAAGAATAGAATTTTAATATTGCGGAATCGGCTGAGTATTTCTTGTAGCAACTGAACCTCATTAAACAATTAATTTTTTTTAGTATATATGCACGTATGATGTGTATGACGATTAGTAAATATTATGCACATCGTAGACTACATCTATCTTATTTTTATACTATCTTATTTTTTATAACTATTAGTTATCATTGATTCTAGCTTACCTGCTGAACTTTAATGCTTGACCTTCTCAAAACTGATTTTACTACATTCACTAACGTATATATTTATGAGAATGTATGGAGAAACTTCTGTAAGCTACAAACATTTGACAATTCTTTTAAGAATTTCGTAAATTTTTAAGAAGAAATAAGAATCACAATACAAAGATACATCAGATTTGTGATTTTACATAAGATATTAAGTAAGATCTTTTACAAGTTCTTACATGAGATCTTATATAAATTCTCATATAAGAACTTATGATTCACTTGAAAAAATGTTTTGTTCATATTCATCATTTCATATATTCATCTTATACAAGATCTCGAGTAAATCATCAAAAAGAAGTTTTCTTGTAAGTGTTACATTAGATCCTATTGTTAGGTATGTCCTAAATTTATGAGAGTTGTCACCCGGAGTAACTCTACGGGTTGATTTGCTTTATGAGTATGAATGACGACGAAGCATCGAAACGTAGAGTCTTAGCGCCATCGGCGTCTACCTTCGTGATCTAACTAAGAAATAATAGCCTTCAAAACCGCCGGAAAGTCTTTTGAAACCACCATTGATCGTTATGTGTTTTTAGTCTAAATTAAATTCTCTCTCTCTCTCTCTCTCTCTCAGTTAAATAGAATAGTAATATTGAAATATCGCCCGTATACAGATCTCACGAAATACCAAAGACTGAATTTATAATGTATCTAAATAAATACTTAATCAAAAAGCAAAACATCAAAAATCATCTTGTAATTGGCGATTTTAATGTTGATCTATTAGAATGCGATTGCATGAGCCAGGAATTTCTGTGCAATTTTCTAGAAAAAAGTTATAAACCTGGATTTGTTGGTGTAACTAGACCACCCATAGGCTTAGCCAAAGGATCCTGCATTGACAATATATTTATAAAAACTAATAACATTGACACAATTACTACAACATTAAAAGTTATAGAATTATTAAACTACAACAAAATAAAACATATCGCGACTACCATTAACTGGACTGAAATATTATCAATGCATGATCCAAATATATCTATAAACAAATTAATATATAAGATTAGGCTATGTGTAGAGCAAGCAAAATCGAAAAAAAGGAAAAATAAACAGCAGGGTAGGGAGAATTAGATTACTGATGGAATAATTAAATCATGTAAAACCAAAGAACTTTTATATAATTTATAGAAGATGGATATTTCAAATGATCAACTCAAACTGAATCACAAAAACTATGCTAAAATGTTAGATAAAGTTATCAAAGATGCTAAAATTAAATATGATGCAAATCTAGTTCAAAATAATGTAAACAATCCTAAAAAACTTTGGGGTATCATAAACAACAAAATGGGAAAGCAGAAAAATAGTAATACCATAAGTTATATCAAGGTTAATGATGATAAAATTACTGATAAAGTAGATATAGCTAAGAGAATGAACAATTTTTTTGTGTATTGGCCGCAAATTTTCTGATATAGTGAAACCAAAAAATGTCGAACTCAAACATCCAGATACACATCCAAATTCAATATTTCTTGAACCTACAAGTACGAGTGAGGTAATAAATATAATCAACAATCTGAAGCTAAAAAGCGATGGTGTTGATAAAATAAATAATAAGACCTTAAAGATTCTTGGAAGTTGTACCTCGGCACCATTAACACATATTTTCAATATGTGTATTGAAATTGCGATTTGGCCGGATGCATTGAAAACTTCTGAAATCGTACCCAGTATATAAATCAGGTGAGAAGCATAGCATCAATAATTACAGGCCGATTTCACTCATATCTAACATTGCGAAAATGTTTGAAACAATAATATACAATAGGTTGTATGAATTGGTCCATAAAAATAATATTTTATCCAAGCATCAATTTGGATTTAGGAAAAATATTGGCTCAAAGGATGCGTTAAATTATATTACTGAAGTATTGTATAATAATTTTGATAGGAATATACCAACAATTGTAACTTTTCTTGCTCTGGCCAAGGCTTTCGATACGGTCGATCATGAATTACTACTTAAGAAACTTTACTGTACAGGCATTAGAAGTCAGGCTTTGGATCTTCATTCAGGCTATCTTGATAATAGATACCAGACAGTTAAAATCAAAGATAGAAGAAGTGATGTTTTGTTAATAAACACAGGTGACCCCCAGGGTACTATCCTGGGGACACTACTATTTATATTATATATTAATGATATCTTGAAGGAGATATCCCTGGACTGTATAAAAATAATCGAGATTTGGTGCAAAAATTATAAAGTAAAATATTGAAGATAATTAATAAGAACAGTTTCAACGTACATGACAGCCCTCTAAACCTAAAACAACTCTTTATCTTCGAAGCAATACGGCTTCATTATAACGACCTCAAAACCCAGTACTTTAGTTCTACAAGTGTTACTAGGAAAAAGAGTTTAATTGTACCTAAAAGTTATAAAAGCGTCAGTGACAAAAAAAGTATTAACAAAGCAATCATTACATATAATGCGCTATCAAATAGTCTTAAAGTAGTAGATATAAATAAACCATCGGATAAGAATTTAATCAAGAAGTGGATTATAATGAATTGTTGACTATTAATATGCTATAATTTAAAATATGAATTATTTAAAATGAATTTGTTAATATTGCGTGCGAAATAAAATATAAGCAAGTTATTTGTGAAACGCTCAATAAGAAGCATGCGATTGATGCTTTTAGTTTGTAACATATAGAGTAAGAATGAAAGTTTTTCTAGTTTTAAGTATTTTTTAATTTTGTATTTTCTTATGTAATGCCAGTGCTTGCGAACAGATAACATTGTTTACCTCTGCAAGGTACTGAGTGACTATATCAACTAATTACACTCTGTACTATTCTGGAAGAAATAAATAAACTCGAATTCTATGCATTCTACAAAAAAAAAAGTTAAATAGAAAAGTTGTAGATTTCGAGAAAATACAACTTTTTCCTATGGACACTTAAACGTGAAAATGCTTTTAATTCGAGTTAACCGGCCAAAATCGATTTTTTATAGCAATAAACCAGTATTTATCTTAAAACTTTGAGGCTATACATTTTACATAAAAACCTTAAATGTAAATGTTTTAGATATTTTAGAAACACACCTTTTTACCATGACCCAAAAGCTTTAATCGATTGCCTGACGCTCGCGCGAAGCGAGCGCCGGTGGACCGGACGAGCGTTAGCGGCCGTACGGCCGCGTGTGGCGCGCTAGTATATTATAATCTAAGTTATAATAGTACATTGTGCGACAAGGGGAGAAAATAAGCGATTTTAAAAACACCTCACCCGAGTCTCAAATAACTTTCTCCCCATGTCCCACACCGTATTTTTCTCAACGTGAGCATGAAAGTAACGTTGGTGATCGTGCATTTCGAGTTGTGCACAATGTTGTTGAAAATGTTAATATTTTCAATTTTTTTAAGTTCAAATATTCGCGCCCCTTTAGATCTCGTGAAACATAATTGGCCAAGCTCAATTTCTCAAAAATAATTTTCTCCCCGCTTGACAATTTTTTTTCTTCCCGCTCCAACTCGAACTTTTCCAACCACGCTCGAAATGCACGATTTTCTATGCTACTTTCTGGCATGAAAAAGGGTCCATTAATTGTCTGAGTTGGGAAAAATAAATTTATAGCAAAGAATAGAATTTTAATATTACAGAATCGCCTAAATTTTTGTTGTAGCAACAAAACCTCCTCAAATAATCGATATTTTTTAGAAATGTCTTTCATTAGGTCTGAAGGGGCATGTTTAAGGTACATTTCAAGCCCGGCTAGAGTGAAGAAGACGGTCCGGATCTTTCACAAAGCCGTGGCAAGTGATCAAAAACACTTATTTATATAGTAAAATATCATGAATTTTGGTCAGCGATTTTGTATGGTATATATATGATATTTCTCGGTAGGAATAGTGTATAGTGTAAATATTTTCAGTAGATATTTTTTGTTTTTTAATTTACGTGAAAAGAAAAATGTTTAACGGACGAATATTTTGTTGTTTTTTTTTGCAGGATTTAACCCAGACTGGATCCCTTAATGTCGGTGAATAAGTATGAAATCGGTTTAAAGAGCACCTTGAGCAAGATATGACTTCACACTTACAAACCTGTATTATTATATTATGATTCTTGTTTAAAACTTATAAAATCCTTGCAGAAATTGTCTAATTAAAGTTTACAAAAGTTATCTCTGTATTTTTATCAATATACGTTAATGAATTGCGTAAATCAGATTTGAAAATGTCAAGCATTATAGTTCAGTCGCTAAGCTATAGAATCAGCTAACTAGTAGTTACAAGAAATAATATTGCACTTTTCGAAAAACTTGTTTTTTAATACACACTTTTCGTACCGTCGTATGAAATATACATATATATATTATATTTTACAGTAATAATAGTGTATATTGTAAATATTTTCAGTATATATTTTATGTTTTTTAATTTACTTGAAAAGAAAGAAATTTTATCAGACGAATATTTTGTTGTTTTTTTTTTGCAGGAGCTAACCCAGGCTGGACCCCTTAATTAAATTGCTAAAGAAATAGCTTTGACACAAATGACCTCTTGAGAGAATGCTAATGCAACGCGGTTGTCTACCGTGGTTGCAGTGTGATTGTAGTTAAATATTGTTGCTATATATTATTAGGTGAGCAGCAACAATGTGATAGGTTTGGGCTTTTTGTCGGGCGTCACGAGAATGCCAAGCTTGATGCTGGTCAGGCTTCCTGCGCTATTGATTTCCATCAGGAGCTGGCTAGTTAATATAGACCTTTTCTTCCTCGTTTTCAAACTTGACAAGATCGTTGCTGTAATCACGTTCTGTCTCAAATTCTTATCTGGCTCGATTTTTTGACACGCTATCTGACAGACGCACCATTTGACAGACGCTGCTGTAGCTTTCGCTCGTGCGCAGATTTCTTCTCCGGATTAGTATTGAGCGTGAAGTGCTGCTTGCTGGACGTCAGAACAGCTCTCACGGCCATCGTTGCTGTGCTCCTAGCCGCGGCAAAACCTACTGCACCAATGATATGTACAAATACCTGACCCAATTCGGGGAAATTTGAGGGTAAGTTGGCCACGATCAAGCAGGCGTCACAGACACTCATGTCGAGGTTGAAATAAATGTAATGGAAAAATGTATAATGTCTTAGAAGAAGATTTATAGTTGCTGTCGAGGGAGGCTTTGGTGTGAATTGAACGATCAGCCGTGGAGATCGTCATTGCAATCAACGGAATCGTCGTCAAACTCTAGTGTAGTAACTGTAGAGTAGAAATAATTTTATTTCGTATAAAATAAAAAAGAGTATACAATATGATATTTGCATAAATTTAACTGCTAAGTCTATCAAAGAGTGTTCGTCAACATTTGGATTTTGCAATTATGATACAGAATATCAAGGGGCGCGGTAGCACCCCGATGGCAAGTATATGTTTTATACACTTTGCCGTTATACGTTACCTATATTTTATTTGATTTGTTGTTGACGCATATGTATAGGCATCTGATTTTAAAGATTTTAGTTAGATCTTTCTAATAATGCCACAAACTAAAGCCATCAACGACAGAAATTTGTGTGATATACGATGAAGCTTTTCACACTATAGCTGTCTGACGCAAAAATATTCGAATTTTATAATCATCAACAAAAATTTAATAATCTGTACGGATCATGAAGGGCTTAACCTAACCTCAAAATCCGAGGAAGCAAGTCTTAGTGACACAGCAAGATTAATGATTGCACAAGTTAAACAAAAGAAAACTGAAGATCTAAGAAAACAACTACTTAAAGAAACCTTGACTAAAATACAAAATTCAAGTAATGCTGTTAATGAAGATGATTATCATCAAATCCAAACAGAGAATCTGCTTCTTAGACAACTTATAAGTAAATTTAAAAATAAGAACCAATTATTACAGGAAAAAATAAGCAGTCTAAACCACAGCTAACAAAAGCACCTAAAATAACTGTTGAGTGTACCAGTGATAATATAAAAGCAAAGGTGATAGAATGTCTAACAACAGCTAAAAAGACACAATCAAAAAACGTATATGCCAACAAGAAAAATGATCTAATTACAAATTGTATAGATAGTGAAAGTACTGACCAGACTAAAACACTGCTAAAAGGTAGTCTCAATACTATATGCATAGTTGAAAAAGAAGAGCTCAACAAACCAAAGATTATAATTGTTGGTATTAAATCGAACAAAAATGTATAATCTTAGAAATTGATACATTTGATTTCGTAGATGTAATTCAAAAAGATTCAGCTGTCAAAGAGAAAACATGTAAGAACATAGAACATTATTGTAATAGAGTTATTAACAAAAGCATTGACTTAATCATGCATATTAGAAGCATGAATGCAAATTTCGACAAATTAAAAATACTCATAGAAAGTTTAATAAACAAAACGTCTGTAATTATTTGCACTGAAACATTTGCTATTTATAAATTAAAAGGTTCAAACTATGAATATGAGAGCTACTATAATTATTGTAGCATAACCAGGAATTATGGAGTCATTGTTTTTGTTGATAGTGGACTTATTCAACGTACTGACGTAGTCAAAATGAGAAGGTTGTAAATACTTAACTCTAGAATAACATTAAATAACAATGATAAACTTGAAATCTCGGCTATATAGATCTCATGGGTTTCCTAAGTCAGAATTTATACTAGATATAAATAATTGTCTTATAACAAAAAAAAAAGGTAAAAAATCAATTCGTGATTGGTGACTTTAGTATTTACTTATGTCTGCAACGCAAGCAGCGGAAGAATCAGCGATAAGAGTCCGCCGAGCCGTACTACGATGCATAGCGTCCGAATGCATTTTTCGCCTTTCGTCTATGTCTTTTAAAAAAATGTTTGTTACGGTCAAAAGTTGTATTTTAAAAATGTCTACAACTTTTATATTTAATTTCATGTAAATCCGCAAAGTTTTATGGCAAATAATGGGTTTATTAGCTGTAAAAAATTGATTTTGGACTGTAAACTCTTTTTTTGTAGATTGCTTAGAATTCGAGTTAGTGCCCGGCTGAAAATAATCATATGATAATCATATGATACTTTCGACCGAATCCTCAGATGAGAATCATATGATATATCGTAAATTCTCATAAAAATAAATCAAATAGTCATTATATTATATAACACGTCCTTGTATGCTTTATTTATTATTAATTAATTATAATGAGTTTATTTTATTAAAACACACTAATAGTAATTGCGTAATAATAAATAAAACATACAAGGACGCGTAAGTTATAATGACTATTTCATTCTACTAAAGTAATCGACAATACCAAAGATCACGATGGCTCGGTGGCAAAACGCTTGCTTCATAATCTTGAGATTCAGGGTTCAAATCTCCACAAGTCCGGATTTTTTTCAATGTAATATCTAAGAAAAAATGAATTCTCGATGCAACTTACAAATCAGCAGTATAAAGAAATATATAATTAATAACTATCGAATAGGGGTAGAATAATTATTTATTTTTATGAGAATTTACGATATATCATACGACACTCATATGATTATCATATGATTATTTTCAGCCGGGTGCCAAAAAACCGTTTCTAGCTATTTTTGGAACAAATTGTTCCCGCATTTCAAAACGACGTATAAGATCAGGATAATAGAATAGCTCTTGAGTTTTTGCGAGAGGATACTTCTCCTAAAATTTCAGCCCGATTGGTCAAAAATTGCGTGAGATAAGCAATACAGAAAACAATTCCAAGAGATACATATTACCCAGACTCTTCAGGGTTCGCAGATACTCCTCAACCGATAAAGCTTGATGGTCATTAGAGATGGAACTAAAGTGTTTGTTGAGAGCGTCTAAAGAGAACCGAGATGTGAAGGTGATTTAGAGGTGGTTATACCAAGATTTTCAAGCTCTCTCCAGATCTCTGCAACATCGGTCAAGGTAGACAGGCATGAATAGTAATAATTCAGCCTAGCCTTCTCAACCTGCCTGTGAGCGTCGTCCTTTGCAATTCTATAAAAGTTTGGGTGGTTGCTGATTCGTCCGACGTCCTCTCGTTCTGGATGGCCGTCGGCTGGATCGGCTGGTTCGTTGGTGGAGTACTCTGCGGTGGCTGCGGTTGCAACCTCGGGACTGGTAGTTCGTCGTCAGCCGGGTCCACCGACAGAATATACGCTCGCTTCAGACGACCCACGGTAACTGTGACGTCCTTGCCGCGGATGTTTACGACAAACGTCTTGTCGCTTCGGCTGGTGACTGCGTACGGACCGTCATACGGCATTTCAAGCGAGTTCTTCTTGTTGCTAGCTTCTTGAAAATGAAGATCTTCTTTGTACCGTGGCGTGTGAGGTCTGCGGGCCGTAGCTGCTGGAGGTGGCGGTGTAACTCTCTGATGAAGGCCGCTTGGTCCTCGTTCTGACGGTCGTTGGTGGTCAGAAACTCACCAGGGAGTCGCAACGGCTCTCCGTAAACAAGTTCTGCTGCGGTTGCCTGCAGATACTCTCTCCACGCTGCCCGGATGCCAAGTAGGACGGTGGGCAGAATGCGCGTCCATTGGTCATGCTGGTGGTAGCGGATTGCTGCTTTGAGCTGTCGGTGGAGACGTTCCACCATGTCATTGGCCTGCCGATGGTACGCGGTCGTGCGGAGGTGAGTCGTACCTGTCAGTCGACTGAGCGACTTGAACAGGTGCGATTCGAACTGCCGGCCCTGGTTGGTGGTGATTCGCAGCGGTGTGCCGAATCGGCAGATCCATCCTGCATAGAACGTACGTGCGACGGTTTCTGCTTCCGGGTCTGGCATCGGGAAAGCCTCTGGCCAGCATGTGTACCGATTCACGCATGTTAAGCAGTATCGCTGGCCCTCCGACGTTGGCAGGATGATGATGTCCGTGTGCACATGCTCGAATCTGGCCGACGGTGGTTGAAAGTCGCCGACTGGTGATGTGACGTGCCGAGAGACCTTGGAGCGCTGGCACTGGATGCACGCTTGTGCCCATGCTCGGTAGTCGGCCTTGATGGATGGCCAGACATATCGTTGCGTCATCAGCTTGACCGTGAGTCTTTGTGAGGAACGGTCGCGCTGTGTTAAAGAAAACATCGCATAGTACTCAGGCGTCTGCTCCGGGTATCTCGACAAGTTTCAGCTGCAAGTCGGTGCCTGAAGTCTCTAGTTGCCGTAGCTCGGCGTCATCTCGTTGTGCTTCGGCTAGCCTGGCGTAGTCGATGGGTGTAGAGATGCCCTCGATACGAGACAGCGCGTCAGTCGAGTATTGCCCGATGAAATCGAGGTGCCGTGCCTGTCGTGGTGTTGCCTTCTCCGGTTTTTGTTTGAAAGCAAAGATGGTGAATTCTCGAGCCTCGACCATGTGGCGAAAGTGCTTGATCGCTAAGTAGATGGCAAGTAACTCGCGATCAAAAGCACGGTAGCGGGTTTGCGCTGAGCTCAATTTCTTCGACAAGAAACGTAGCGGCTCCCAACGTCCGTCGATCTTCTGTTGAAGTGCGGCGCCGACTGCGATATCCGATGAATCGCAGACCAACGCTAGGTCGTCGATTTCCTGCCGAAACGCTGTCGTAAGCTGAGCGATCTGCGTCGTCAGCGCCTCGAGCAGCAAGTTGGGCTGCGGCATCACTGCAGCGACTTGCGGCTGGTGTACTACTGACACGCCGCGCGTCGTCTCCAAGCGGCTTATCCTGTTGCGTGGCCAGGATCAACTGCACATTCGTAGGTAAACGCCCGAGCCTGTGCCGCCGAGTCCGCGCAAGTGGCGTAGGAATTCCGAAGGCTTACGGTCGCCGAGCACTTGGTCTTCCAGCAGCTTCCGCGTCTTGGCATCTTGAGACACGTTCAGTCGCTTGAGGAGTTCCTCCTTCGTCGTCGTGTAAGGCGTCTCAGCCGGCGGAGTGATGATCAGGTCCTTGATGACCACTGCGTACCGCGGATCCAAGCTGCTACAGAGGTAGTTGAATTTGCTGGCTTCACCGGAAATTTCTGCACTGGCGAAACTGTGCTCCAACTGGCTAAACCACATCTCGGCACATGTGGAGGTACACGGAAAGCAATCCGGCTGACTTCCATCAGGAAATCGGTGACTGACTGCTGCTGCGCTTCGGTTTTTGAGGCGTTCTGCGTCGCTGATTCTGCCATTTTTCCGTATTTTCATTGAACTCTCACTTTTCGTGCCGATGCTCGCCAACTGAATTCGTCCGGTGGATGTGCGTTTACGTACGTCGCACTGCCGGATCACGACGGGGTCACCACTTTGGGAGTGAGGTGGCGCTGGAGAGTGAAGGCGAATGTAAGGTGAAGAAATCGTAACTAACGCAGAACTTGGTGTTTGGAAGTGTGTCTTATTCGTCGTTGATTCGCGTGACAAAGGACTGGATGTGATGCGACTCATGTCGTGTCTCCAGTTGAACTGTCTTTGGTCGGCTCCAGCGTCGACCGTCGAAGGTCTCGATCGTTCCGCCTCCTGTACCGATCACTAATCGGATTCGCAGGGACGGAGCGTGCGCGATCCGGATAGCGCGTCGGTGGCGAGGGCGACTGGCCCAAGCGGCCGGCCATTTACTGTTTTATGACGCCGAGGATTTCCCGCGCCGGCGAACTTTAGCCGCCCGCATTGAGGTGCGGATGACCGCAATAAAAGGGTTCGAGCGCAGACCCGAGCGTTTTACTGCTTCCTCGATGCGGAGGACTTAATTTTCCTAATGCGCTCAGCCGGGACGGAAAAACCGAGGTCTAATATGGGCCGCGACGTTCGAGGCACGAACGCTGGAGTCTTCGCATGCGCGTGCGTATGAGGTTTGTATGTGTGTGTGTGCGCGTGTGTGAGTGCGAGTGTGTGTGTGCGAGTAGGTGCTGTGTGGCCACCACAAAAGTATAGATTCCAAGTAATCGACTTCTGCGAACTCGCCTGTAGAGTCTGTTCCGTTCAGTCAAAAGGTCACAAAGAGCCGTGGTGAACCACGGGTGACGTTTATGTCCTGGTGTCACAGTTTTTAATAGGACAAGACGATTTATGACGTTCGTTAAGTTAGTGTTAAGAATGGTAGTGCATTCGTCAAGTGATGACGTGGCGAGGGATGACCAGTCATATGCGCTAAGGAAGTCCCTTAGCTTTTTAGAACAGACATCTTTGAAGTTTCTGTAAGAGTATGTAGCGGGTACGTGACGTGGAATCTATACGTTGAATGTGGCCGTGATAAGGTCATGTCCGTTGATGAAAAGAGTGTCTGTCTTCCAGTGTGATAGCAAGCGATCCTACTTATCAATAAATTATAGGTCAAGCTAGGTGTCAGAGTCTGGTGGGTTGCACCATATGAAACAAAAGTAAGAGAGTTTTCATCAATGAAGACCCTGATGAAATTGGCGCCTTTAGATGAGGATAGTTGATCAGAGTTAGAATCACCCATGATGACCTTCGAGAGAGAGAGAGAGAGAGAGAGAGAGAGAGAGAGAGAGAGAGAGAGATTAGATTTATTTGGCGTACAATATGTTGTACGATAAATTGTATACAGCAGCAATAGTAGTACAGCAAAAATGTGTATTGTGATAGTATGATGTGAATGTGAAGATGGGTCAAGCGAGAGTGTGTGAGTGTGTGCGTTTGCGTGAATGTGTACAAGCGTGTGTGTGTGTGCGTTTGAGTGAATGTGTACAAGCGATTCAAGTGTTTGTATTTTCAAGCTCAAGAAAGTGTTCTTTAGCTAGTCTCTTGAAACCTGAGACAGATGTAGTGTTACGAATGTGAGATGGTAGGTTGTTCCATAGGTATGAGGCGCTGATATGAAACGAGTTCCTCAGCGTCTCCGTCGCGAATGTCGGAATATCCAGAGGCATCACCTTCCCCCTAACAGGCCGCAGTGTCACGCGGAAGTCAAAGTATGCCAGTACGTATGATGGTACGGCTGTGTTAAACATTTTTCTTAGGAAACAAACAGTAAAATACTTCCTGCGTCCGGCAGTGGTTAGCCACTACAACTCCCGCCTGTATGAGGAGATGTGCTCATCCCTTCTTACACTATAGATGTACCGAATTCCTGTATTCACGAGCCTCTGAAGTTTTAGGTCGAGTTCCTGCGTCAGGTCACAGTATACGAGGGAACAATATTCTATAAGAGGGAACAGGAGGGCCTCCACTAAGTGCTTGCGCAACCTGAGATTGGTGCTTTTCCTGAAAAAGTAAAGCCTGTACATTAGTGTGTGAGCACGCTTACACACTTGTGTAATATGCTCCCTCCATGTAAGCTATGTTAATGAAAGTGTTAGCTGTTGAGGGTAATGCGTTTATGTAGTAGGGAGAGCCCAGGACAATTGCTTTAGTTTTAGCAACATTAAGTTTTAGCTTATTCTGTGCAGCCCAACCAGTAATCCTATCAGCATTGGCACTCATCTTGTTTGATAAAGAATCGAGCTCTTCGAGGTCGCATTGACTGTAAATTTGCAAGTCATCCGCGTAGATGAGATGGAAAACATCGGTATCAAGGCAGAAACCGATGTCATTGATGTACAATGCAAACAGCAGTGGACCCAGAACGGACCCCTGCGGGACGCCGATGAGAGAGAGAGAGAGAGAGAGAGAAATAAAGTGTTGTCCAGGAGAAGAGCCTTGTTCTTGGTCTCCGACCGGCTTCCTCCCACATTCGTGACCCCGACGTGATTTTTGGTAACGAGCCACAGCACCTTCGACGAGAAGTATAGTGTCAGTGACAGTGCACGCATCGCCGCGATTCTCTCTCTAGCAACGGCGTCTTTGTCTCGCACACTCGTGGACAAAGACACGCTGAGATTGCGTCAATCAACGCACATCGCAGCCCTTCCGTGTGTACGCTGGCACGCCGGTACACACGTGAGGAGCCACACAAAGATAAGTCGCACCAACGGCTTCCTGGACACCGCAGCATAGCACAGCATCCAGAGGCCACTTCGGCGCGGGGCAGCCGCCGCCGAGTTTTTCATCGCATATCATCGCATCGGGTTCGTCGTTGGATACGCGTGAAGCCACCGACACCAGCGCCTTCATCGAGAAGTCCAATTCTGCTCATCATTTTTGCGCGGCGATTCACGCGGGAATCGCCATTTTTTTATTTCATAAGGTAAACAAGTGCGCGCGCGCGAGATTTCACACAAAGCCACCATCTTGATTCGGCAAGCAATCAATTCTAAGAAAGCCAGTGCGAACGGCTTTAGTTCACAGAATCGACACGCACGCGCGGCGTAGCCACCATACAAAGTAAATTCGATAAATCTAATTCGATTCAAGCGAGTAACAAAGTTTTCTTTTTACATTTTTACACAGACAATAGCGCTATACAAATATACAAATACTTGCGCATTCAATCATCGGAGCTGGTCTCCTCACACATTATCATTTGCTACCAGACCTCAAAAACAAAAGGCTGGCAGACGGTAATCTATTCACGCATGCGCCGGCGTTTATTAAGTCAGTGCGCCCCATGCAAATTTCGTTTCTGGCACCAAGCCACAAATACGGGACGGGACCTCCCAGCGCACAACGAGCACGGCGTCTCAAGCCAGAAAAGCTCAAGATAGCGAAAGCAGAATTTCGCAGGATGGGCGAGCAGGGCATCTGCCGCCCATCAAACAGCAACTGGACAAGCCCACTGCAAATGGTACCGAAGAAAAACAACAAGGTACGGCCGTGCGGCGACTACCACAAACTTAACCTTGTTATGGTACCCAATAGCTACCCAGTGCCACACATGCACGACTGCATTGCATTCTTACACGGCAAAAACATTTTTTCGGCTCTGGATCTGCGTCAGGTATATCATCAGATACCCGTCACACCAGAGGACATCCCAAAGACGGCAGTCATTAGGCCCTTTGGACTCTACGAGTTCCCAGTCATGACGTTTGGCCTTCGCAACGCGTCACAGACGTTCCAGTGCTACATCAACTCAGCGCTTGGAGATCTTGATTTCGTCTTCGTCTACTTAGACGATATTTTAATCGCTTCAACATTAGAAGAAGAGCACAAGAAGCACCTGGAAACAGTGCTTAGTCGTCTCAACGAGCACGAGCTGCAGGTCAATTTAGAGAAATGCAGTCTCGGCGTCTCAGAGCTCATCGTCCTAGGCCATATCATCACACCAAATGGGTTCAAACCAAACCCAGAGAAGGTCAAAGCAATCAACGACTTTTCTCTGCCGAAGACGATAGAAGAACTTCGCAGATTTTTAGGCCTATTCAATAGTTACAGGCGACTTCTTGCACACTCAGCAGAAACTCAACATCACTTGAACCACTTTCTCAAAGGTGCCAAGAAAAAAGACAAACGTCCTGTCCCATGGACCAAAGAAGCCGAGGCAGCATTCCAAAAGTGCAAAGACGACCTCGTCAGCCTTTCGTTTACTGCGTTTCCCAGTGAAAATGCAGAGCTGCGTCTCATTTCCGACGCATCTGATACTGCCATGGGGGCAGCCCTCGAGCAACGCTTGGGTAACTCCTGGCAGCTTCTAGCATTTTTCTCGTAGAAATTTTCACCTGCCCAGATGAAGTATGCCACATACGACAGAGAGCTCACGGCGATCTACGAAGCCATCAGGTACCACCATTACCTTGAAGGTGTCGAGTTCAAGACTTATACAGATCACAAACCATTGATCTATGCTCTACAACAAAATCACGACAAAATGCCTGCTCGTTACCGCCCAGTACAACACGGAGATCTACTACCTCCTAGGAGAGGAGAATGACGTTGCGCAAGACGTCATTCGTCCATACATTCCAAAAAAGTTGAGAAAAGAAGTTTTCAACAACTTCAACTCATCGTCGCATCCTAGAGCAAGTCACAGCTCGACTCATCCATCAGCAGTACGTGTGGCCTAACATGAGTCGCGACATAGCTGGCTGGTGCAAAACGTGCACAGCCTGTCAACAATCTAAAGTGACAAAACACAACAAGTTTTTACCAAAACACTTTATTGCTCCAGATGCTAGATTTGATCACGTCCACTTGGACCTCGTAGGACCTTTCGCCTGCAGTCACGGCTACACACATCTCCTCACCATCATCGATCGCTATACGAGGTGGCCTGAGGCGATCCCAATTGCAGACATAACTGCAGCAACCGTAGTTCGTACATTTTACGACAACTGGATTTGTCGCTACGGCGCACCAACAACGCAGAGGACTGTATCATTACAACGCCTAAAAACGTTCATTCTTCAAGAGGGTCCTGACGGCGCTAAGGAAAACGCTAGACCGGAACCGATCAAGATTCCCAAATCCACAAAGGATAACAGTACTCAACGAGCACCAAAGACATCCATACGCACGCAGCTTTCCAGCAGACGACATTCAACCTGCACCCCCTTCTCCTCCTATCGTTGATCCTCCGGATCAACCGCTTCCAGTTCCTCAACCACATGCACCCAAACGCGTTAGATTTGTTCCGGATACCTCAAAATGTAGCAAGGATCAAATTAGTGAACCTGTTCCGTCTGTGGAACCAGGGCCCAAACGTACAAAGTTCGTCCCAAACATATTGAAACGAAAAACGAACGCGAATTCAATCCAGTCACGTAATCACACACCGAGAAAACTCAACTCCTTTTGCGGGGGGCGCAGTGCCTAACCAACGTTACATCTCACATAGAATAGTTAGTAATCATACAATTTCTCTTTTAAGTATGGACAAGTTAGGAGAGTCGAGAGCTCAGCTCAACAGATTCAGAAACAACTCGAGCGACGAGAGAGTTTGTGCAGACTGCTTCAACGCGGATTTGGAGCTGGAGTCTTTTGAAAACTTTCTACGACGAAAGTTAGAACATCGAGACGGTCCTGTAGCTACCTTAGTTTGTAAGTCTCTGGCATCATCCTGCTAGATTCAAGTAAAATCATGCAAAAAAGAGCTAATTTTCACAGACCCCAAAGGGAAAGTTTCATACATTAGGATCAGACCTGATTAATTTTCCAGTCAAAATGCACTGCTACCTACGCAAGCGTCTTCTAAAAAAATATCAGTATTGCCGCAGGCTCTTTCAAGTCTGTTGGACTGTCCTCAAGCAGTAAATCACTTGTTAGAATACGTCTCGGCAAACGACATTTACAACTTCTACATAGCTTCCTTCGAGAATTCAAAATTTCTCACTGTTGACTTTACCTTTGACTCCACAGCAGACATGTACAACAGCGAGAACGGATTAAATCGTATGTTGGATGATGCCAGAAAATTGAGCTTCAGAAGTATTTTGTTCAACGCACATAGAATCACTATAGAAACTCCTTTTGTTAACAAATTGTTGAACATTTGCGTAAATCGTCGGCGTGATCCAGACGGACGCCTTTGGCTACGCCAAGTCGATCTATCAGCGGTCGCAGCTTCAGAACAAACGATTAGAACGCTGTCTGAATCATGCACGATTATCAACCTAACTTTAGGAAGCACCCCAGGCGGTTGCGAAATTCTTGACCAAAGACTGTTTCTCGTTGATTACTTCGCTAAAAATCATTGGTTGCAATGAAGTGCCAATGGACAAGCTGTTTAACTTCGTTGCCATTAACACTAACTTAAAAACGCTAGTTTTCTAGTATGAATTGTATAGAGGAATTCCAATTCGATTATTCAAACACAAGAGAATTCCGCACTCAGCTGATTCCCAACATGGTTCTGAATCAAACTACCTCACTAAAAGCTGTAAACCTAGAAAATAATGATTTTTTTAAGAATTGGATTCCTCCAATGATTGATAACGCGTCAAATCTAACCGAGTTGAACATCCTCGGATTAGAATTCGAGTATTCGCTTCCGTTACATAGGTTACCATTTTTAGCTTCTCTTAAACTTAACTACAATCAGGCTATCGAAACTACGTTAGCCAACCTAGTCAATAAAAGCAAACTTGATGTATTAGTCAATAACACACGAGGTAAAAAGAGAACCCGTGCAATCAATCTAGCTACATTAAGAGACGTAATCTTTGGTTGTGCTAAAATAAGTTTAAAATTCATTAACTGTAAGTTCGTCGCTTTAGCATCAACGCAAAGAGCTTTGAAATCGGATGGAGTTATTGTACAACGCTCAGAAAACTCAATTATTATTTGTAAGCGCTAAGCGATTCTAATGTTCTATCAAGAAATCTCTGTATTCATAAAATGTAAATTACTCTCTAGCCGCTGACAGAATAAAAAAAAATAAAGCTACTCATTTTTTTTCCTTTTCGGGGGGAGTACTGTAGGTGCCCCACTGATAGATGGCGGTACGTTCGACCGCGGAGATAGAGAGAGAGCAGCGCTAGCTGCGAGCAAGCGCTAACGCCGCAGTCAGTTCCGTTCTGACCAGAGCACACGCCAGACGGGCTAGAGAGAGAGAGAGAGAGAGAGAGAGAGAGAGAGAGAGAGAGAGAGA
>QLYP01000575.1:33605-59294 GCA_016647725.1 Nasonia giraulti
AGAGAGAGAGAGAGAGAGAGAGAGAGAGAGAGAGAGAGAGAGAGAGAAACAGAAATAAAGTGCCTTATTTTTGGTCTCCGACCGGCTTCCTCCCACATGTATGTGAGTGCAGTCACTGTCAACCACTAAATCTCTCATAATCATGTTAAATCCATGATATTGAAGTTTGATGTCTGTTCTTTTGTATAAAGACTTGTTAAATTATTTAGAAGCAGCCTGTCATCTCAGTTTTCACTTAACAATCTTAGTTCGGCTTTGCACTCTGAACCCTATGGCTTTGGCGGCAAAAATACAGGTGGGTCTATACATGAAAGTTGAATTCATATCATCTAGAATGAATTCATCTTAATATACTGTTACAACATGCCAATACAAATTAAGTTGCAAAATTTCAACTGTCTAAGTATGATACTTTTCAAATGAGAGCCAAAATAAAATTCTGAAAAAAGTAATCAAAATCAATAAAATTTGATTTTGCTCTCACTTGAAAACTGTCATACGTAGAGGGCTAAAATGTTGCAACTTAATTTGTATTGGCATGTTGAAACAGTATATTAAGTTGAATTAATTCTAGCTGATATGAATTCAACTTTCATGTACAGAGCTACGTGCATTTTTTGACGCCATAGGGTTCAGGGTGAAAAGCCGAACCAAGACTGTTAAGTAAAAACTGATATGGCAGTCTGTTTATAAATAATTGAACAAGTCTTAACGCACAATAACAGACATCCACCTTTAATATCATGGATTTACCATGATGGTGAGAGATATGGGTGGTTGAGAGTAACTGGCTGGTGGAGAGTAACTTGAGAGTAACTGGCATACTGATGAGATTGAAATACCTGTGCAAACCTCATCATTGGTGACTTTGAGTGCATTGAAGACACTTTTTACACAGTAATTGTACTTGAATAACACAAAGTCAGTCAGTACACAATGCTGTACATACTGTCATGTATGAGAGCATGCATATATAGGGTTAGGTTTTCACTATTAATGTGCACCTTAAAAATCATGTTTCCCCTTCAAAAAACATTGTATATGAATTTATATATATATATATATATATATATATATATATATATATATATATATATATATATATATATATATTCATCAATTTATGGATATTTTCAAACAATGTCAATGCAGAGCAGGATCATTAGTGCGAAAAGTAAGGTTATATGAACAAATCATAGTGGAGAAAAAATTCTACCGAGATTCCTTCCAGAAATCATGTCTGATTTATCAGGGTTTTCATCTAGATTCTATTCTGGAAACCTGCTAGATTTGAAAAATCTCGGTAGCTTTCAGGTACTTTCTCGGGAACGCTACTACCAGGGTTTGGAACTTTTTTATTATTATTTATGGCTTTATAGTTTCGTTTGAAAAAATAATAAATAAATATACTTACATTAAGTCTTTATCTACTTTTGATTCTTTTTCTTAGCTAACATTTGTTCATTTACTACAGCCATTTGTTTAGCTTTTTTTTGCGATTTGTTGCTTCTTACTTTCTAATTCTTTCAAAATTCTTGTTTCCTCTTGCATTTTCTTTTTAGCTTCTTCTTATTCAAGATTTGTTTTTTTTCATCCCCAATAGCTTGAGGAAAGACCATATGCATTTCTTGTAGCAAGAATCATATTTTTAGTAATTACATTTGGTTCTAATTTAGTATTCATATTATTCAGAGCATCAGATATTGCTCTTTGAGCAGTTAGTGATTTAGCTTGTTGATTTTCAACTAAAATTTCTTTGTTCAAACTAAAGCTACGTTCGAGCGCAGCATTTCCATGTGATAAAGTGAGAACAATTTTTACAAACTTACGCAAATGTAATGTAATCTCTGAGTCGGTATCCAGAAGTTTTATCCAAAACCAGTCTAATCGTTCATCGTGTGTGTTTGTCCACCCGTTTATTAAAGTCTTAAAGCATATAATTTTATCGAAACCCCGCGCGCATTCGCGCTTTTTAATTCGACCGAGAGTCATAGACACTGCAGGACAAACACACACATGCATGGCATCCACTGCTATGCGGCTAACCTCTTACTCGCGTCGTGTCGCGTATTCGCAACTACGTTATTGACAACAAAGTGCGGTAATTGTTGTTCGTACCCGTAGTCCAAAAGTTCATTGTGATATTTTCTACACTGCTGGCAACTTCTCAAGTGTTTTTTTTTCTTTTTAGTAAACTGCAAAGGATTAATAGTGAGAGCCCTATCTCCCATTGTAAACCTGTTGCTGTTATCAGATAAGTCTTTTATTTTACATAATATTTTGTTAATTCTTCTGAGTTGCAAAAGAGCTTGTTGCTTTGTGTTTAAGCCAGCTTCTATTTATTTCAGCTTATTGGAGATACTATACATCTATAGGACGGTTTCGTGCGTATATGCTGAATTTGCTTAGGCAAGAGTTATCATGGTGAGTCTGATAATTTATTTAATTAATATCCCAAAAAACTACACTAGTTTCTAATATTCATTCGCAATGTGTTTCATTTGTTATATTTTTATTTGCACCACAAACGCAAAATGTCATGTGATGATTCCCCTTATTTTACTATTCTTGAGTAAAGTTAAAAAATTTGTATACTGTTTCATTACGTGTTGAGATTAGTGAATAATTCTGCGTTGATTCTCATGTGATATTAGTACAATAATTTCTTTGATTTTACTCTGATTACTCAGTGCACCACATCCGTTACTCTATACATTTATTTTAAAAATCAGAAATATTTCAAATTCAACAAAGCTTTAATTGGAAATTGACGTTGGAAATGTATGCTAAGCACAAAATAAATTATACTTATCTTCTATTACAAAAAACAGGCGATGTGTCATTTATAACCAGTAACGTGATTCTATAAAAATAATCACATGTCAGTGTGTAAGATCTGTTCGAAGGTAAAATACTGAATATTTGATATTATGGATTAATATACACTATAGTGAATTATGCATCTAATTTTTACACAAATATATTACACATTGTGTAGAAACAGTCTACCATAACAGTTTTTACTCAACTGCTTTGGTTCGCACTTACGCAGTGGACGCTATGGCTGTGGCGGTTCAAAAAAATCATATGCGTACTAATATGTGAATGATAAACCTATTTGTTAAAATAACAACCACTTTCGAAATGTAGATTTAGTAAATACGTAGAACGAATTTTTTCAGCTGCGGAACTTAGTTAATTCACGCACGTGGTCAGACGAGATTTTGTCAGGAGATCTCACCTGAGATTTATCAATAGGGACGTTGAAAGAAAATGTGAAATAACTCTTTATCAATTAATTAATAGAACATGTTATGCTAATTCTAATGCTATTAAAGAAATCACAAGTATTAATGATGAAATATTATCAGTGGAAAGTAGTCAAATTTATAGGATTGCAATTTTTATACAAATACGAAAAAAAAAGTTTTGTAAAATAAATCTGTTTATAAAGTAGAACAAAATCGTTATTTTATTATTATACTATCACAATTATATTTTATAACAATATAATATTCATTACAATAATAAATAAACAATAATTTTTAATGATGAAAAAATAGAAAATAATTATTATTAATATTTGGATTCATGTTATTTTGCAAAATCACGTATTTTGACACATGTTTTTTCACGTGTAATATTGTAAAATTTTTACATGCAAAAATTTGCATATTTACGTGTTTTTATTACACGTCTTTTTACGTGTTTTATCACATGTTTTTTTACGTATTTTATTATGTGCATAATCACGTGTTAAATTATATATCAAATCGGTTTGAAATAATCATATGATTTACCATATGATTATATTTTATTTATTTATTTATTTATTTAATACCATATAAATATGCCCTTTAAGAGGCATCCTATAAAGGCAAACATAGTTGCCTGTACATATGAATGGTATACTTAATCACTAATACTAATATACTTAAAACTACCATATAGAGCCAAGGTAACGCATTTAACGCTATCATGCCCTTTTTCCTTTTCATAGCAAGTTAACAATATTAAAATATTTTTAAAAAAATATAACATCCAAAAGTTAATTCTTTTCTATAAACCTCTTTAATTTTCTTTTCATAGAGATTTTACTTATAGCTAGGTCTTTGAGATCATTCGGTAGCGTGTTAAATACACTTACAGCCACAAAATAACTGCTTTTCTTGCTTACCGTTTTATCAAATTTAGGCAATGGTAGATTCTTGTTTCGTGTCTTGTTTGTACTTCTTATGTATCTGTCTCTTAATTTATTATAATGATATACTATACACTCTAGTTCAAACATTTGCCTTATACTTAGAGGTTGCAAAATCACACGATCAATCACGTGATCAGTCACTTGATTTCTCATAGGATTTCTCACGTAATTATTTGGCGTGAGTTTTTAATGTGAGAAGTCACATTAAAAATCACGTCAGAAATCACTCATAAAATTGAATTATTTATTTTAATTAAAATAAATTATTGTATTTTTACTAAACAATTATGTAAAATAGATTTGTTAATAATCCAAATATATTGACTGCAAACAAATTTAAAAAAAAACGTTGCCCTAACCGAGGATCGAACCCCGGTCCTCAACTTCCCAATCCGTTATCTTACTGCCTGAGCTTTTTGTGCTGTTGTAAGTATTGAAATTCTATACTGTTTTTACCTAAAAATATGTTTGATTTATGATTTTGTACAATTTACACGTATACTTCAAGATAAAAATTGAAAAGATTTAAAATATTTTCGAAGTTAAGATTGATATTTATAATCCAAATTTGATATTACCATTATATTATTTAGCATAGAAGAATTATTCTAATTTATACAGATGAAAACGCAAAATAAACTTATGTTTAATTGTAAAATTAGATTTTTTCATTTTATTAATGAAATTATTTTCCTTATTTTATCAATTAGCAACAGATAGTCTATACACGGAAACGATAGATTACTGAGATTCATACATGATCATGATCTTCGAGTCATCATTAGGACAAATAAAAATCGGTCAGGCAGTAAGATAATGGATTGTCAAGTTAAGGACCGGGGTTCAATCCTCGGTTAGGGCGTTTTTTTTTAAATTTTTTTATTGTGGGCAATTTATTGGATTATCATCAAATCTATTTTTCATAATTGCTTAGTAAAAACAAAATAATTTTATTTTAATTAAAAGTGATAAGTCATGTGAGAAATCAAGTGACTGATCGCGTGATTGATCGTGTGATCAATCACGTGATTTTTCCCCCCATGGTAGACATGTGATTAGATATGTGATTTATCATATGTATATTTTTAGTAGGGATATGGATCACGTGACCAACGATGCGAGAGTCAATACAAAGATTGATTCTTGAAGCGCGAATTTTAAACGTATATCATTAATATAAGAGCTATAACTCATGACACAAAGCTTGGCCCAATCTCCATCACATCTAGATTTGAAGGTTTTATCATAAAGAACATGTATAATTTTTTTCAGAATTTTAAACCTTGGCGCAATGCCACAATATGATTTTTGGTAATACAAAGGTGGACAGCTAATTCAAAACATAATATATATGTCATATACATATTTTTTTTTAATTTTACAGAAAATTTACAAAAAAAAGATGTCTTTTTGTGTTTTTACCTAAAACGCTTCTATCATGCCTTCAAAAATCATTTTAGTTGGCTATATAAGCAAAAATTTAGAAAATCTCAGTTTTTTATATGGCCATAGCTTTGCAAGGAATAGACTTAGAGGTTTGACATTTTTTGTGTGTTCTTTTGGGGGTATACAGGACTAGGTAACAAAGTTTAGCCGAAATTTGAGACATTTTCTTACGGGTTGACGTGGAATGTTTGAATAATATTTGACAAATTTCGAATGCTAAAATATACTTTGAATCTCTAGCTAAAACTAAAAAAGAGCACTAAGTTTGAAAACATGAATTTATTTTGTATTATTGCACGTTAATAGAAACCAGCAGGTCCTAACGTCGCTTCGTTGATTAGGTATATATATTTATAACTCTGAAGAAAATTAAAAAGTAATAATATTATAATAATAACTACAAAAAATTAAAAGTATACGCGATTAAAAATTTCAATGAATTTTCAATAACAATATTGGATGCCTTGTTCGATTTCGATTCCGATGAATTAGCCAACATGGAGAATGATTTATATACCATGAGAGAAATATGTAAATTCTGTAATGCCATACATTTCAAATTTGAAATGTTATGTGATAAGAAGTTTTTTAATTATTGCAATAGAGGAAATGTACACTTTTCAAATAATATTAGACGATATAATAATGCACTTACCTTCGCAAGTTTTGGAGCTAGATTTGACGCTCTTTTCGGAAAAGGCCCTCAAGTTATTCGAATAAGTGGTCAAATTTATCATAATATTTATACCTTATATCCAGACGAAAACGGAGCCAGAAGATATGGGCAACTATACATTATTGATAATGAAATCGCCTTGCAATCATGATTACAAACTAATGTTTCACGTTCTTGAATACTATTAAAGGAATTAGATAATTTCTTTCGACAAGTAAACATGTACGCTAAATCATACAAAATGATGTACGGAGTCGAAATGGAAGAACAAAATCGTTTGAAAAACAACAACGTTGAGTTTAATAGTCAAGAAATTATAATGTATATAACACGCAATTATAATCATGATAAACGTAGATATAACGCATCCAAAGGTGATGAAGTAGCTCTGGTATTTGTAGGTACAAATGGTCAACCGGCAGAAGATCGAAATGTACGTATATATTTAAAACATAGAGCACCTAATAATATACCGTACATTAGTAAACATGTAGATCATATGTCGTATCCACTTATGTATCCTAATGGAGGTTTTAGATGGATGCCCAATATGAAAAATAAAAATAACAAAAGCAATATTTTAATGCTACAATTTTATTGTCATAAATTCAGCATTAGAACTGATTTTAATCCTTACATTTTAACACCAATTAAGGACGGATGTATACAAAGGTGTCGTGGATAACTTAAACAATGAAAGTAACGATGACAACGTAAAACGATTTTCTTCCTGTTATATGGGCCTTTAATGCCCTGCATTGTATTAATCTTTCCCTGGCGAAAAATTACGTGATTAATAGCATGATTAATCACATGATAAATCAGTCGATTTTTCACGTAATATATCACGTGATTATTTGGCGTGATTTATCACGTGATATATCACGTTTAAAATCACGTCAGAAATTACACGTAAATTTGAAATATTTGTTTATATTAAAATATATTGTTTATTTTCCATTGTTACGAGTGAAGAGTGCAACGAAAAAGTGACGGACCCCGGGCTTGAACTGAGATCCTCTGGCTTGCAAGGCAGACGCTCTGTCGTCGCGCCACGGCCAGCACCTCATTCCACTCTTTTACTCGCTCTCTTATAGTAATTAGATACCCGTGACGTGTATCCACATGTGACACGTCCAGGGCCCAGACGGGTCGACGCCCCCATCGATGCAAGGCGCGCAGAACTGTATAATTCTTCTATTATCGGCACGTGTCGTTCGGATCCTCGTGATAACTTCATTCTTCACAGGACGCAACACACAGACAGGTAACTGCAAACAGACGGTCCACTTGTAGACGACATGGTAAGATCACACTTCATAGACACCAGAAAATGTTACGAGTGAAGAGTGCAACGAAAAAGTGACGGACCCCGGGCTTAAACCGAGATCCTCTGGCTTGCAAGGTAGACGCTCTGTCGTCGCGTCACGGCCGCCACCTCATTGCACTCTTCTACTCGCTCTCTTATAGTAATTAGACAGCCGTGACGTGTATCCACACGTGACACCATCTAAATAATTATAAAATAGTTGATGATATTGATAATTCATATAAATGAATCGCAATAAATAGAAAAATAATTTTTCTGACCATCACCGAAATAACTTATGCGTACTTGTATGTTTTATTCATTGTTAAATGATAATAATGAGTTTATTGTGTTAAGTATAAGTATACAATTATTATTATATTCTCTACATTGATGTTGACTGACTTATCAAACATGATATTTGGAAATCAGTATTTTAATTTTTGTATTAACTATACATATCGATCTAAACTGGTCTCTAAATCATGCTTTTGAATGAGATTCATCTAATTATTTTATAAATATTGCTTGTTTATCTTGTAAAAATTAATAAAGACATACAACATAACATGTGTAACTAAACGAAAAATGAAGTACTCAAATTTTTTTGAAAAATTTGTAGTCTATAGTTTGACTTATAACCTATCATCATATTTTTTGTTGCAATGTTATCTTATTTTAGTTAGGAGAGGCAAGTAAGGGGGGCAAGGGCAAGTATAAGATTTTAATAAGAACTTTCTAACGATCATGATATTTTTCTTCAAAAATTTCTCTTTTAGCAAAATAATTATGATTGAAAATTAATTTGCGATAATTGCTTAAAATTTTAGACTTGGAATTCTCATTTTTTTTTTAAGTACAACAATACAAGAATATGTCATGAGATAATAGGTTACATAAGGTTATCTTCATCAATCAGTGCAATATACTATACTACGCCGCGAATGTCCCCAGAACATATTATTGTATTTATGTGCAACTCTAATAGTAAAAGAGTGAAAGAGGTGTCCGCTAAGCGTCGCTGCCAAAGATACTGAGGAAAGAGGACTAAATTTTTCAAGCTAGAAGTTGTCTAGTTGTCTTTATCTAGTTTTTCTTGCATCGTTTACGAACGTGCATCAGTGTTTGTTTAAGAGGACAGAGGCACATATAGCAGCAGTGTACGTCCGGCCTTGTGTAAACATAAAACATAGCCTAAAACAATGGTGTTTCGGAGCTGCCTGGTGCCCACAAACTCTCGCGAATCTGCCTATTGTGCGTGATTGTGCATGATTGTGCGTTTATCAAAGAACCTTCGCGCTACTATTAGTGTACCGCTTGACAAAATTAATGCGTCTAACACTTAGGCGCCGAACACCTGCCAAGACTCGACGCAAGCACTCGCGTGGATCATCACAAACATGACATGTGAATCCAGAGAGTAAATAGCAGCGTGCTCTACGTCAGCGAACATCTTGTGGTACCCTTGATTCATATTGGTGGACTGAAAACTGGGCACCGACCAATCACTTCAGGACATGCTGGACTGCTACAACAGAGTCGAGCGAGATCGACACCGTGATCCAAGGAAAATTTATGAGCTCGTCTTTAACTTCACGAGCTCTCACCGCTTGAGCTCGACGACGACCCCGTCCCCTGCAATTCCGATCTCCACGTCTATGGTTGTTCGACTCATACTTCAGCCTTCTCAAGGGCAACTATATGCTTTCTCTAAGACCTCGTACGCTTGTTTCTTCGGAATGAGTCGACAATGAACGACTAGGTCTTTCGCTTCTTCCGTTACAGCGGTTTCGGTCAACCCTCACATATTAGTGCAGCAGAGTTCGCCACAATTGGCGAGCGTCGCAACGACGACTGCCGGAGCTGCTCCGACGACCAGCAAACAACACTTAGCGCTCAAGACCATCAAGCTGAAAACGGCGCGTTAGACAACAAGAGCCCGAGAACGAGTTTGCGACGAAAGGTCTCATCAAGTTTGAGGACAAAGAGGAGGAGATAGCCGCCAACAAGAAGCCGACGCGGCCCTCATAGATCGGCAGTGCTGGAGGTCCGACCACTTCAAGCTTAGCATACCCGTAACACCCGGCTACAAATTCAAGCCTACCGCTGCTGCCCGACAGCATGATCAAAATCCTCACGCCCCAGATGATCAAGGTTGCTCAATAGCAAAAGCAGCAGGTCCTCAAAGACAACATACGCAAGATAATAAGGCTCTCAAAAGGTCGATTATCTGTTAAAGTCATTTCTTCTGAACTTAAATTAAACGCATTGAACGAGTATGAAATAGGTTTGAAAAACACCTTTTACAAGGTAAAATGTTGGCAACTATAAGTTTGGTCTCCACCCAGGTAGAAAATGACCCAACAGTTGATTATGGTTGGCCAACAAACCTGCTAAAAACGTCACTTTGGCCAACAGTTTACCGTTGATAGCAATTCTACCAGGGCATCTTCATAAATCTGTACTTTTGAACAAGAATTCTATTCTCCTTCAAAATTTCTGTATATGCTTATAAATATACGCTAATGAATGTAGTGAAATCAGTTTTATATATGTCAAGCATCAAGCATTAAAGTTCAGCAGGTGAGATAAGATCAGCTGACTAGTGGTTATTGCAAAAAAGGTTACAATTTTCAAAAATATTATTTTAAGCACACTTGCCGTTCCCTCGTCTTATAGTTTATCGATGAAACATTCGAATTGTTATTATTAAACTGAAAATTTGTTAAATCATATTAAAATTACAACATTGTTTTTATTATAATCAAAAAGGAGCTTTGCTTTATTGTAAAATTTTTTAAATATATACCTAAAAGTTTAATAAAGCAAAGAAAAAATCTTGAGCCAAATTTTATACTTTGCAAAAATAATAAGTATTTTTGGACTCGTAGAGTAATATTATTTTTTCTTTAATAATTTGTCCTTACGATTCTTTGTTTACCATAAAATTTTACGTATGGATGAAGTGTTTTATTGAATTTCTGTTTTCATTAAAAAAGCGATAAATGTGCATATTCGTGTGGGGAATGATTGATAAGTAAACAATAAGTTGTTGTTAGTCAGTACACATCGTTGACTATTAAGACGAAGGAACGGCAAGTTTGCATTAAAATAATATTTTTGATAATTGTAACCTTTTTTGTAATAACCACTAGTCAGCTGATCTTATCTCACCTGCTGAACTTTAATGCTTGATGCTTGACATATATAAAACTGATTTCACTACATTCATTAGCGTATATTTATAAGCATATACAGAAATTTTGAAGGAGAATAGAATTCTTGTTCAAAAGTACAGATTTATGAAGATGCCCTGGTAGAATTGCTATCAACGGTAAACTGTTGGCCAAAGTGACGTTTTTAGCAGGTTTGTTGGCCAACCATAATCAACTGTTGGGTCATTTTCTACCAGGGTGGAGACCAAACTTATAGTTGCCAACATTTTACCTTGTAAAAGTTTTATTCTCTTTGAAACACGTTATAGTTAAATTGTTTCAAAATAGTTTTCAAAAATTCAAAGAACGGTCATTAAACGAAAATTAGCTGGCAAAATAAATAGTATATTGAGCAACTAGGGGGGGGGGCAAGCTATGTCTAACGAGGGTGAAATTTAAATTACCCGAGGTAGTAATTGCCCTCCCCCTTGTTACACACTGTACTTTTTTTGACAAGTGCCTGTAAAGACCTGTTTTCATGCATATAGAGTGAATGGTAAGTTGCGCATTTGAAAGTCGTAAGCCACTCTCTTTCAAAAATTTTCAAAATTTTTTCAAAATTTGATTCATTTCGATTGTTTTTAAGTAGTGGGTGGGAATAGCCATTCCCTTCCGCTGCAGCGGAAGAAAATGATTCTCGCCCGCACGCTCGAAAAGAACAGCTTGCTATTTACTTAAGATGCATGGAAACGGGTCTTTTTCGTGCACGTGTTAAGAAAATTCTTTTCCCGGATTCAGAATCTAAAAAAGATACATGTCAAATTTCGTTAACATTCAAAGCTAGCTAGGTTTATAAATCTTACAATATACGTAATAGATCTCCCCCCCCCCTCTCTCTCTATCTCTCTAAAGAAGGTTTACCGAAATCGAAAATATGCTTCTTGTATTGGTTCAGAGCTGAGGCAACTGATGGACAAGAAAAAAGCTACCGAAAGGCGCTATGAACGCACGGGAAATGTTCAACTGTTCCATGAGTTGCTCCGGCTCAGCAAAGAGGTCGACGTGCGCATCAGTGAGGAGCGTAACTCCTACATAAGACAACATCTCTCCGACATCCTGAATGGGAATAAAGACATTTGGAAAGAGATGCGCAACCTCGGCCTCCTACCCAAGAGAAAAGAGAAGGAACTTCACGGTTTCTTTCCGGGGACGCTCAACGAGCACTTTGCGGGAATCTCTACCTCTCACCTTGAGAACATCGACGATGCAATGGACCTGATCGTGACGGCAAGCGAGGAGGGCTTTTGTTTTAAGCCAGTCACTTTTAGTGATGTGGTCATTGCTGTTTCTCATTTCTCCTCGCAAGCAAGGGGAGAGACGGGATTCCTCACCAGGCGATCGCCAAGGCGCTCCCGGTCATTGGAGAATATTTAGTTAACATCTTTAACTCCTCTTTTGCTCTGGGCATCTTCACGGAAGCCTGGAGGAGAGCGCAGCTCATATCCCTTAAAAAGAATGCAACACCATCAGCGGTCTCGGACTTTCGTCCCTTAACTCTACTGTGCTCTCTCTCTCTCTCTCTCTCCAAGGTTCTCGACAGGATTGACATTTACAAACGGAAAATTACTCTCTTACTGCTGTTTGATTTCAGCAAGGCCTTCGACACCATCTCACCGACAAAACTTATCGGAAAGCTTCAATGACTGGGTTTCTTCAGGGCAGCTTTCCTGTGAATTAAATCGTATTTACAAGGTCGCTCCCAGATGGTGGTTACACGAAATAGCGGAAGCTCTGATTACCTGAAAACCAATCGAAGAGTTCCACAGGGTTCTGTTCTGAGTCCCTTTCTCTTTTGCTTATATATAAATGATGGAATTTGAGCTGAGGGAAGGTGTCCTTATACCATTCAGCGGCGAGGTTGTGAGTATCGGTGTCACCTTGGACAGTAAGCTAACGTGGAGGCCGAAGATTGATAAAATAACAAAAAAGGTGAACAGTGCGCTATACAGTCTGCGGTTTATTCGGCCCTGCACCAATGAGACGCTTCGCAAAAGGCTGGTCGAGACTTTAGTTCAACCACATCTCGACTACTGCTTAATCGTGTGTCTAGACGCGACAAATGAACAACGGACGAGACTACAAAGACTGAGCAATGCATGTGTGAGGTATATTTATGGCGTTAGGCGGGATGAGCACATATCTCCCTATCGAAGACAACTGGGCTGGCTTAAATCGGACTCTCGCAGGCTGTACTTCACAGCCCTTCTCATGTACAGAATTGTTAATATGCAAGAGCCCAGTTACCTGGCTGAATTATTTACTAAGCGTGAGCACAGGTCCTCTACTAGGGGAATACCCCAGGAACTTAACATTCCAAGAGCGGGTGCTGAGACTTTTCGAGTCTAGGACGCACGACTCTGGACCTCCCCCCCCCCCGCACTTCGTCATATGCCGTCGTACTCGGCATTTAAAGGGGCACTGCGTAATTATTTGTTTGCCTCTGATCCTTAGCCATAAGTATTTATGTATGTGACAGCTGGCCAATAATGGCCACGCCAAAAATTTTATACGAAATCGACGGAAGTGTTATCACATAAATTTTTTATAAGGCTAGTCAAAACCTAAAATATTATATTATACTGTGATATATTGTCTCTTAATTATATGTGATCTTACCGAAACCTGTGATATTTTAGTACTTAAGTATTCACTATTCTGTGATATGATTCTTAAATTTACTTAACCAGTATTTGCCAAAAGTATTTTATTATCAGTATTTAAATGTATATATACTCTGTATTCATTGATTTGTCACAGTGCAAATAAAGCTCTCTCTCTTTCTCTCTTTTGCTTTCTTGGAAAAAACACGGTGTGTAACACGGGAATAAAAGCTCTGTCAAACTCGGGTGAGGGGCTTTCAGCACGTGCTGAACACGTGCATTTTAACAGCTTTGTTAGATATAATATAAAGTTAAAGAGCATAAATTATTGACAAATGTCGAAAAAAAATTATAAAAAAAGTATAGCCCAACATAAATTTGATATTAATTGTTCTGTTAAAGTTACATTATTTTCGATAGTTATATTTTTAATACTCATGTGTCTTGCTAATTATCAACGATTCTAAATGATATTTATTAAAATTACATACAGGATATTCTCAAATTTTTTTCACATGGGTGCTCGAATATAATTCAAATTATTTAAAATTACTGATTATCAACAAAACTTGAGTATTAAAAATATAATTATCGAAAACAATGTGACTTTAACAGAACAATTAACATCAAATTAATGTTGGAATATTGTAGTATATTATAAGTAGAAATAGCTCTGTGTGGAGTGAAAGACCTTATAGATTTTGAGGTTGTTGTGCTATGAAATGGGTGAGGGTAAAAATTTTGAAAAATAAATATTTGAAAGGCAAAAATTACGAATTGAATTATAATGAAAGGTAAAATTTGAAGTCCCAGAATATTGGAAAGATATAATTTTGAAAACCTAAATTTCACCTTTCGCAATATTTTAACTATAAATATCACCTTTCGCAATATTTCAATTCAACATTTTTGTTTTATAAATATTTTCATTTCAAAATCTCGGTTTATAAATTTTGAATTTTGAATTTCTAATCTTTAACCTTTCTAATTTTTATTTTTCAAAATGTTTACCCTCACCCCCTATGAAATACCGTACTTGCTACGCTCGTGCGAAAAACCTCGTGCAAGGTAGAAAAACACCTCCCACAACAGTGTCATAATAATATACTATTGAATCGAAAGGAACTGGGTCAAGCACCAATCACGTTACTTTTTCTGTATATTTTTTTCACTTTTGGCAATAATTTATGTTTCATATACTAACGCAATTCTCATATCTTTGCAGAAATATGAAATTCCCTATAAATACCAACTTCCCTGCAGATTTCTCTGCAGATTTCTCTGCAGGAATCTCTGCAGTCCTTTTTTGTAAGGTGAATACGTAAAAAACGATTAAAACAAATAAAATATAAAAAAACATATATTTTAACAATATTCATGATAAACAAACTTAAGTAAAAGTACCTTTACCGACATTACTAACTTATTTTCAGTATTCTTATTTTCAATATTCCCAAAGATATGCATACAAATTTTCAAAACGATTTATTGGAATTGCTTTCGTAAGAAACTTTTAGAAGTCTAAAATATACTCAAAAACTGCTAATTAGTAAAAATAATAATCGCAATATGGAAATGCATTACAATTAATGCTGTTTTATTTTGGCATCGTGAAAATACTTTAAAAATACACACACACAATTCTATACATAATTTTTTTGGTAGAAATCAATTCTATTTAAAAGATAGTAAATAAGTACTTCGTTTTTCTAAGAAATGACGAAAAATGGCCCAGTTTTCGCCCATCGATAAAAAACTTTTTCAAACATTTTTTGAGCATTTTTTTAGTATAAACATGACGTAAGATATTAGTTATAAAATGTTACAAAAGGTAAAGTCAATATTATGGTTCTGAGGTTAAGTCTATTCTACACTCAAAATAAAACAGCAGTTTCTGCTGTAAAATACGGCCGAGTAGCCACTGGTAGTTTTGGTAGGTCTTGGCAAGCTGTCCCTATCTCGAGGATATGTAGGTAATTACCTTTTAAAACATAAAAAAATCTATTGAAATTAATTTTTTTAATGAGTAATATGATTATTTAAATTAAAATTATGAGTAATAATCATTATAATAGAGTTAAATATACCTTGAATAACGACCATCAACTTATTACCATCTAATTATTGCATGCAGAGTGACTATCAGCAAATGAGTTACATGAAAAATTTTAATTTTGTTACTTATTGGTCCCATAATAGTCATTACTTATAATTGTATCATATTACTTATTTCAATAGATTTTTTTATATTTTTAAAGGCAATGCATTTTTAAAGACACTCGCTGTTTTTACTGAACAGTCGCTACGGTAGCAACACTAGCTAAAATTGCCGTGTTCTAAAAATCCCAGCAGAAACTGCTGGGATTTTTAAGTGTATAAATAAACGCTACATAAAAATAACCCTACACTTACACCAAATTATTCTACACCTATATTTTCTACGCAGAATTTTACTGCACACAAATATCCTACAAACATTTTCAAAGATTTTACTATATACCGCAAAACTCTAGACAATCGTATAATCTACTGTTGTCAACAATGTATAAATGATTGTGTAGAGTTATAAAGTGAAGGAAATCAATAAAAATGCGTGTAGAATACCCTGGTAGAAATATTAACGGGTTTTCAGCTAGAAATTTACGAAACCCGTTAAAAATTAGCATGAAATCAGCTAAAAACCTGCTATCAGAGCGATCTTTTTAACAGGTTTCTAGCAAGAAACCTACTGACGAGAGAGAGTTATTCAAAGCCAGTTTACTGCATGAAACCTGCTAATTCTAAAATGTTATTACACGGCAAGTTTCCGATACACATACTTAATCTAAGCTTAGCTTATAAATAATCGTAGCATTACGCATAATGAATGCCATAGGCTGCGTCTACAATGAACCGTATTCGGTCAAAGGAGCGTATACGGTAGTGCTTCAGACAGTACTGCCAAAGTATTCTAGATGTGGAGGTTAGGTACAGCCTGCTTGTAAAAACCGAATTAGGTTGGCAGTACTAACAAATTCGCTACCGTATACGTTCGTTTGACCGACTACGGTCCATTGTAGACGCAGCCATACTCTTTGTAACTGCGATGCCACGTGTGTGTCCGTGTAAGTGCGAGGTAGAGAGAGAGAGAGAGAGAGAGAGAAATCTCACAAACATATAGTTGTAAATTATATATATATTTGTAAATTATATAGTTGTAAATTATATATAGATATTCTCTGTGAGATCAGCCGGCCAAAATTTTTTACTTCTGCAACCCGCGGTAAATATGTTCTAAAAAGTGTTTCCAATTCCCCTGAATTTTTTCAGATTTTTAAATTACTTTATTCCAAAATAGCATGGTGCCAAAGATGTAAATTTTGGAAATTTTTGAGTTTTTAGCATGATTTAATTGATTTATAGCTCCCCAGGGAAGCATTTTTTAGATATAACATATAGATACTTTTTTTTGTAAAATTTTCTTAAATTTTCATTAATACTTTCAAAGTCATATATATATATACATAATTAAATTATATAAAATTGAAGCATATCTTTTAAAATTCCCGAATAGAGAATATTATTCAAATTTTATATATATTGTTAATTTTAGTCTGTGTAGGTGTGCATAGGTATGTGTATATATATAGATATGTATTCTTATACGTATCGGACATCGTATTTGGAAAACAATGAATCATGTATATATATATATATATATATATATATATATATATATATATATATATATATGTTATACGTACCCTATAAGCCATTTAAACCTTAAAATCAGGATTTGGGAGGGTTCGATCATCCGGATCCTGACCAAAAAATTCCTGGAGATAGCTTTTTTTAGTCCCAAAGTACTTGTACAAGTGCCGTAATATCACAAGCATAAGCCTCTATGCTAAAAATCATATATATATATATATATATATATATATATATATATATATATATATATATATATATATATATTATCTGTATACACCCCAGTTCTGCGATCAGATAATACTGTTTACCTTTGCAGGTTTTTCGGGGATTAGTGGTATACTTATGCTCTGTAATATTACGGGTTCAATAAATAAATAAAATAGGTAGATAGGTAGATAGGCAGATAATGAAATATACTAGTTATCATGTATATAACCTTAGTGAGTTATAATTTGATGACACAAAGAAACAGTGACAGTGAGATTGATTGCGGAAATGTTTATATTTTTCTTCCGTATAAATATTTTTGAAATATAAATATTAAAGAACGAACATGTATATTCATAGAATGCATTTTACATTTTTGAATTTCTAATCTTTACCCTTTCTAATTTTTAATTTTCAAAATTTTTACCCTGACCCGTCTTCTTATAAAGATTCGTGTGATTTGGGTAGAATAGTACATTACGATACGTGTGACTTAAATGGTTCTTTTTTACACGATGCAGTTAGCACCCGAGCGTAGCGAGGGCGCTAACCGCCGTATAAAACTGAACCATTTAAGTCAAGAGTATGGTATAAATTTTTATAGCACATACTGCTAAAGTCCGCAAGTCTCGTCTATTCGTGACTAAAGTAGTCCTTATTTGCACTGTGAGGTTAGCGCAGGGGCGTAGCGAGTGTGATAAACACGGTGCAAAAAGGACTACTTTAGTCACAGATAGGCGTGACTAAACAGCGGATTTTAACCACACTGTGTTATAATGGTTCTTTTTTACACGGCGCAGTTAGCACCCGAGCGTAGCGAGGGCGCTATGTGCTATATAAAACTGAACCATTTAAGTCAAGATTATCGTATAAAATTTTATAGCACAGACTGCTAAAGTTTGCAAGTCTCGCCTATTCGTGACTAAAGTAGTCCTTATTTAAGTCCTTAAAAAAGGACTACTTTAGTCACAGATAGGCGTGACTTAACAGCTGATTTTATCCACACTATGTTATAAAATTATATTAAATTCATAGAAAAATTCTCTTAAACTGTTTGTAAAATTAGCCAAAAATTGGAAAGAGAAATTAAAAAATATCGAAATTGTCATATTAAACCATTGTCTAGATTGTATAGTACTTGCTATTCATTTTAAGTTTGCATATTTTGTATCTTAAGACGATAAGCAATCAAATCTTTTGTCGATATCGTTTATATGTACTAAACTTAGATATCAATACTTTCTATTATGTTCGAAAAAATGTGTCTGCATGTTTATAAAGAAATAAACGATATGTTCTTTTACTTTTTAACGTTTTTTTATTGAATCTGGAATTCAGTATTGTTGCGATAGCGTACTACAAGTATGAATGGATAGGTATGAAGGGGAGGGGTAGTTGGCTTAGGCGGGGAGGAGCTTTCTGAATGTCGGGGTCGCGAAGTATTGATCCGACTCAACATGCTGGACATTAGCCGGGTATATTGCTCATACAATCAACGTTACTTTTTGCTCTCTTGAAAATAATTGAATAAATAGCAGAAACAAAAATTAACATTATAATCCTTGCAGTGCTTTGTTAAAACAAACTATTTTTTGCAATATTAACTAATTTAAAATTTCTCAACAATAAACTTAATCTTATCAAAACATAATTTGTTTGGCTATAAGGATTACGCCTTACGTTTTATATTTTGTTTCATATTCATAAATAGTAAATGCTTTTTATTTAAATTGCAATATATTAAAACATTTTTTTCAAATATAGTAAAATGAAAGTGCACAGTTAATTATAGACAAAATTATTTTCTTTGTTTTGTGAACTATTTGATAGAGAATTTATATTTATTGTTTTAAATACAAAATTCACACACTGAAATAGTTGCCCAAAAAGGCATATAAGACAGAAATTATATACTTAATTTCTTTAATATTAATAACTCTACTAATACATTGATTCCATTAAAAAAAAAAAGATTATAGGGCATATGAAAAGTATACCTGAAATAGGTGGTGGTTCTACAAGTGCTGCAGGTCCAAAAAATGAAGGCAAATCACTACTGGTTGTAACTGGTGTGTTAAGATCGCCTGGTTTGTCCTTTTCGTCCGAACTTGGTTCAACGTCTTGACACTCTACAGTACATTCTTTATTATTTCCATCACAATTTGTTCGTTGAAATCGTCGTTTTTTAATACTAACAGATTTATCCAGTAATTGCAAAGGTTGTTCTATATTAAGTTGTCCTAATTGCGGATTATCAATATCAGTTGTTCTCTGATGCTGTTCTATCGAGTTTTCAATAATACATTGCCGATGAATAGGTAAAGTAGTTAATGTTAATGTAGGCACCGTTTTTGAAGCCAGTGATGTTACTGTTGATGTTGCTATTGCTGCTGGTACCGCAGCAGAGCCTGCAGCACTTATAGATGTGGATGGTGACGTTCCAGAGAGTATATTAACACTGCTAATACAACCAGTATTATTAGCACCACACGTAGTTGAGGTATTATACGTCAAGCATGCATCAAAACTTAATTGCACTGTTTGCACGTTAAAGGTTGCATGGTGATGACTAAGAGTTGGCGATGATAATAAAAAAGGACTAGTTGCTGCAGGATGAGCATGAGACCCTATCACTTCCATTCCATCCATAGTCATTATCTAAAATTACTATGTTTTTTCGTACTTATGATATTTTTAGATGAGTAAATGAATCATTTTACAAAATATAAGTAATAAATTTTACATTTTCCACACTATTTTTTTGTTAAAAAAATAACAATAATGCTATTTAAGCTTAGCAGCACTTTATGGACTGAATAAATATTTTATAATTTTTAAGTTATTTATTTTTGTACTGTTGCCTTCATATTTATGCAAATTCAATATCAATTTTAATTATGAACGTATTTGGTTAGACGCATGTTTCCGTACGTGCGTGACTGTGATGCTGTATGCGGTACCAATGACACTGAATGCGTGGGGGTCGCACACAGACTGAACTAAACGGCGGCGCGCCCCGTAGTTTTATGAATGGACCGCAGAGCCTGTCCCATATTTGGAAACGCTGAGCAGCTGCCAGCCAATCCCCGCTCTTCGTATCAATCCGCGCACGCGTGTGCATCTGTGTATGCGTGTGTGTTAGTAAGTTCTCTCTTATCTTCTTCTCCCTTTTTCTTCTTGTCTCTTCGTTCTTGACAACGTCAATTCCCCTCCCTTCTTCATTCTCTTTCACTTCTCCTCTACAACCTACTCCCACTTTCATTATGTATAAAAGGGAGGGTTTCCTCTCCTACTGCTTCTACCTCCCACCGAATACACAATAGTCTTGCTTCATGTTAGCTGCTACAGCCGGTTCTCCAGTGACGTCGGTGATAGTGACGTATACGCTGGTTCAGCGCAAGATCGATTATTTATACGTAATCAGCAACATACGCGTATTACAAACTCTAATTCCCTTAATATTGTTAAATGAATTTGAGCATGTATACTGTAATGGTATTCCATTATTTAAACATTATAATATTAAGTCTATTTTTTGGCCACGTTTATAATTAAATGCAAATCATGCACACAGACACAAACACACACACACACACACAAATATGCACATATACGTATTTCTATATCAGTCTAAAACTAGCAATATGTTTTATATACTTATAATCCCGGACCACGTATAATCCCTGAGTTTTTATACACATTTTTTAAATTATTATTATCTAAATTATATTCACTAATGCATACGTATTGTTCTTAAATTTAAAAAAAAAAATTCCAGTTGAATGAATGTCTTAAAAGTTCTTAGAAGCAATTTTATTGCGTTGAAAATGATAAGGATTTTAAAGGAATATTTATAATATCAGTATAGAATATGGTTCTTAGTATTAAATATAAATTTTTCAAAATATTATTTATATGTTTTAGTATTTTAAATTGGTAATGAGGTAAAATAAAAAAATTTCGATGGACGTTTATCAATATAAAAGTAATCATTTATAATCAAACGAACTCCCTCTCCTGAAAAGTTTATCAATAACATCCATCTAACGATTTTTAGTAAATTTTTAGGCACACTTGCAACTTATTTTATCCTCAAAATTATACTTGTTACCCTCCATATTTACAAAAATAATAACGAGTTACAAACGTGTGAGAGTTAACCCTTGTTAACAAGGGTAACTCATTATTATTTTTATTTTATCTTCATTTACTTGCATCGTGTAGACGATAAAATAACTCTTAATCCTCAAAATTAATGTTGTAATAACGCTTTCTTGCTCTGTAATTTGTAATCAAAATATAAACTTAAAGTACTTATTGATGCTATTTGGTAAAAATGAATGTTAAAATGAGTTTTGGCTATTATTCGCTTACATCAAAAGTTTTGAAAGTCGTAAGGATCACTCAGAGAAATGATATTTTTGGAGAAAAGGATTTTCTTTTTCCCAAATTCCATTTTATTCAGAAGGAAATTCATTTTGAGTCAAGAAATATAATTCTGACTCAATAACTCATTTTTATGAATCAATAAGAGGAATTTTTTTCATTCAAAATACCATATTCATTAAAATTCAATTTCCATCTTTAACTAAAAGGAAACTTCTTGACTCAAATTCCGATTTTTTTTTGCTCAAAAATAATTATTTTGGTGTAAGTTTAGATTAAAATTGTGAAACCTCATATTCTCTGGTCATAACAAACGATCATTTGATTCAAAAAGAAACGTTTAAGGGGAAGCATACAGTAAAACGATAATATTTTAAGCAATTAAATTTGGCAACAAAAGTTTTTCTTTTTTCTTTAAAAAGAATAATTTGGTTGTAGAATTACTATCTAGATTGACATTTTTTAAATTAAATTTTTTTTCGTTTAAGAAAAAATGATTCTTTTTCAGAAAAATAGAATTTGTAGAGCTCAATTTTTTACATTTGTTAGCAAAGGAATTCGTTTAATGCAAGCGGATCTTGTACGAAAATATTTTTCTTTTTGGTTCAAAATGACTCCATTTTGAAAGTATAATCAAGATTATTTTCCTTTAGAAACGAAAGGATTCTTTTTTCCGCAATGGGATATTTCTCTGAGTGCTGTGTAGAAAAATAATAAAAAAATCTTGTAGAGAATATCGGTGTAGAAAATATCAGTGTAGAAAAATATGTTTGCGTAGGGTTTTTATGTGTACAATTTGTTCGGTATCGTAAGGAGAAAACTTTTCTCTAAATTCATAATTAATAATCATCCATTAATTGGCACCTTCTGAGTTCGAAGATATAATTTCAAGACATTGGATATAAATCCAACACACATTTTCAAAAAGAGAAAATTAAAGAAGAATACATTTTTTAACAATTTTAAATAAGATATAATAAGTCAGCAAACCGAGAATTTCTTATGATTTAAAGAATATTTTGCATACAGTACAAATAATTTCTCTTCTATAATCTTTCAATGGAAAAAATGCTCGAGCTTTATATATTGAATCAAACTACAAACGCATTTAAGTTCTGCAATAGATAAAAAATTTTGTTGAACTTTTCTAATTTAACCAGAAGAGAATTGTTCTCTTACAATCTATTTTTAATACTTTAATACAAAAATCTGAATTTCAAATTCGTATAGGAAAAAGTAAATATCTAAATTTATAGATTTTTGTATTAATCAATATATTATTATGAGTCTGACATTTTTATCATTAAAGAAGTATAAAACGAATAACCATATTATAGACTAGTATTATGTGCCAGAAACATCACGTTTCTAATTTTGTGTATTTCATTTGTAATATAATTACTAGACTAGGTATTAAATAAAGGCAATTCTTACTACGAAACACATCGTATTACGACATCGAACAAACTGTACACACGGAAACCCTATACAAATGTATTTTTCTACACGAAAAAATTCTACACAGATATATTGTACACGGATATTTTCTGCACCTATTTTTGCTTGCTCCTACCCTGATAGAAGAATTAGCTTAAGCGTTGGCTTGCTTAGTAATAATAACCTTATTTCTTTCGTTAAAAATAACCCAATTTTTAACCAATTTTAAGCTTATAATGAGTTAATAAGCGCGTCGAATCCGACCATAACCTATATAAAGTGCAGCGAAAGAGACAATAAATAAGAACTCTATCAATATTTATGGAAATAAGTCGAGTTTTGCTACTCGGGGGTTTTTGCGGTCGCAGAACACGAATATCGTGACGGCAACGCTCTCCTAGGTACCTGGTGCCCAAGGTGAACAGTATCACGCCGTCTCTTGGAGTTTTTTTGGGAATTTAATAAATAATTAGAAGAAACTCATTACTCGGGGTCTTTTTGCGGCCACGGAACACGAATATCGTGACGGCAACGCTTCCCGAGGTACCTGGTGCCCAGGGTGGACAGTATCACGTTGTCTCCTGTAGTTTTGTGGGAATTTGAGATATAATTAGTCGAAGCTCGTCACTCGGGGGTTTTCAAGGTCGCTGAACACGAATATAGCGACAACAACACTCCCCGAGGTACCTGGTGCCCAGGGTAGGCAGTATCGACATCGTCTCCAACAGTTTCACGGAAAATTAACGACTTTTTTGTCGTGACTCGTTGATTGGGGGTTTTTGAGGTCGCTGAACACGAATATAGCGACGGCAACGCTCCCTGAGGTACCTCGTGCCTAGGGTGGACAGTATCACGTCGTCTCCTTGAGTTTTGAGAGATATTGAAACATAACTTTACTCGTATTCAGCGACCTCGAAAATCCCCGATCAACGAATCTCGACAAAAAATACCGTTAATTTTTCATGAAACTCCAGGAGACGACATTGATACTGCCAACTCTGGGCACCGGGTACCTCGAGGAGCGTTGCCGTCGCGATATTCGTGTTCAGCGACCCCAAAAACCCCCTAATAACAAAACTGTACTTTCTCTCGTCAATATTTACCGCGTTTTTTTGCTTTGCTGCATTATTATTTACATTTGAGGTTACGTATCTCTTCTTTAAAAACAATATGGGCAAAAATAACCTTATTCTTGCGTTAAAACGATGTCGCTGTTAGCCAATTATAACCCAATATTCTTGGCTTAGATAAGCTAATTCGACACTTATAAGCTTATTTTTGGGTTAAAATTGGTTGCGATTTCAACCAGGGTAAGAGGAAGCTTTGTTCTCCTCTAAAAAAAGTGATGGCCTATGTTTTGAAGCAATTGTATGAAGCATTTAATATGTGATTCTGATTGGTTATGAAGCAACATCTGTGTTAAATGGCGCCAAAATTTAAAATGTATTTTCAATTATAACAATAAAATCATTATTTTAAAATCATTCTGAATCAGAAATTTGAATTTAGCATTTTCAGCGGCTTTAGTTTTCCAGTATCACTTTTTAAAGAAAGGATTGTAAAATTTTAAGTAAAGTCTTAGAGGTCAAGTAACGAACTAGGTAACAAAACTGAGCGCGCGTAGCGCGCAGGACTTTACTAGTAAAAGGCTAGTACTAGTAAAATTTCCAGTTCCACTTAAAATTCGTAGAAACGTATTTGGAGATGTCCATTCGTATGGCTGTTGTATTTACGTATACCGTCATAATTGTCGAAACACGCGATCGATTGTAATAAAATTTGGCATGCATATATGTTTTCTGATTCTGAATTCGGAATTTTTGTTATGATTCTGACCATTTTGCGGCCATATTATAGCCATTTTTCGATTTTTAAAAAAATATTTTTGCTTCTTTTTGATCATATGATCTATACAATATATTCAACAATAGTGCATCTAAAATAGCATAAAATTGCCTACTGCTAATAAAACGTTGGTGGGGGTGCTGGTTCGGTAGCCTAGAGCGAGTCTAATAGCAAGGTATTGTATTTTCTCGAGATTGTTGCTGTCTACTTTTTGTGTGGGGTAATAAACAAATAGGCCGTAGTCAAGAATGGATCTTACTAGACTTTTATAAAGCAGTATTAACGTCTCGGGGTCCGAACCCCACCAAGTACCTCTTAGGAATTTTATAATGTTTAAGCTTCTTGAAGCTTTGTTTTTTACATTTTTAATGTGTTCTTTGAAGTTTAGCCGATAGTCAAATGTGATTCCCAAAAACTTAACAGTGGAGCTGGATTTTGTTGTTTGATCTTTTATTTTTATTTCTGTTTGTCCGGGTTTGATATTTCATCTATTGAAATGGATGAGTATAGTTTTGGGGGCAGAAAGTTCAAGGCCTAAGCTGTGAAGGTTATCCTGAATCGTGTTGATTGATTTTTCTAAAAGTCTTTTGGTGATACTAACAAGGAATGTACCCGAACCCGACCTCACCGATTTCAATGATTTTACGATATGTTGTAGTACATGTGAAAAT
>QLYP01000575.1:64294-80808 GCA_016647725.1 Nasonia giraulti
CCTGTCTTTTCTAAAGGTTTTAAAGCCGCTGAAGTGCAGTTAGCCATCTTCGAGAAATTTGTTGGGTAACCAGGATTCAACACATACCAGAATGTCGATGTCGATGAGAGTTTTTTGCAGTTCTTCTCTTCTTTTGGCGAAGCTTCTAGTGTTCCAAAAGATGATTTTGAGATCCTTGTTGTAAAATTTATCAATTATAAGTTTTATTCGTCGTGTTGCGAAAATTCGGAATCAGTTCCTGAGTCACCGCTTATTGTTGTTTTAAGTTTGTTGACAATTCTAGTGATCTTCGACTTGAGGTAACGATTATCTATTTTTGCGTACACGAGGTTTATTCTCGTTATTAGATTCTGGATGTCGGTAGTATACTCCTTGGCTAGTTCTACAGAATTTACGCGGCCTTGGTGCCTTGTAATGAATTCTTTGAATTGCTGGAAATTTATAGGATGCTCGATGGAAATGCCGTCGAATATTGGCTTGACCTTTGATAGGGGGTCGTTAACTTGAGTCTCGTACGTATTGGTTGTTGATGTTTGTGCAGTACCTTCTATTTTGTGTTTCTTTTTGCTGTATTTTATTGGAAGTTTGAATTCTTGGTTATTCGGAGGTAACGGTGCAGATTCACGATTTTGAATGAGCTGAATTCGTTCGTTGTGTTCGGTGGGAAAACTATTTACAGATGATTCGGAATTTGAAGAGGCTGGGGCCGGTCTTTTGAGTTCATTGGTGCTGCGGGTCGGAATTTCTTGAAGTATGTGCTGTATTGATCGGTGTCTTGACAGTTGGCGTTTCTGGAGTTTTCTGAGGTTCTTCGCTCAGGTCTGGCTGAGATGGTGGTGTGGAACTTGGTATTTCGTTGTTCTTTGGACATAGCTTAGCTATGTGGCCTGTTTGTTTACAGATGAAACATCTAGTGGAATCGGTAGTTAAGTATACCCAATACCTGGTGTCCTCAAAGTTTATTTGTAGGCTTTCTGGAAGGAGGGAGACCGATTCCTCTTTGATGTAAATTTGCCGTCGGAAGGACAGATTATGAGATCGACCGGGTTTGTTGAGGCCTGCACGGATGTAACTCATTTGAGATGCTGGTATTATTCCTTTGGCTATTAGAGCTTCTAAGAGAACTTGGTGTGGAATAACTGGACACACATTAGAAATCACTACGCGTTTATTTTTTTCCATAAGAGGCCTGATGGTTAAGGAACAGTCTTTGACTTTGATGGTTTTGTTGGTTGATTTTTCCACTTGAGATTTATTTGAAAGAAAGGCACAAACACGATTACCCGATATTTTAGATAAGAACAGAATTGCGCTGGTTTCTATTAGGTTTTCGAGGCCGTCGATGTAGTCGTCGATGGAGCGTCCTTCCAGAGAGTCCATGACTATAGCATGTTCTTTTTTTGGTAGAAACGTGGCGTTGGCGTATGTTTTAGCACTTTGAGGTGGGATGGTACTTGAGTTTTGAGAAAACTTTAAGGTTTGATAACTTTGAGAGTTGAGATTTTGGCTAGAGCTGCGATTGCAGCTTGCGGGATGGTGAGAGAAACTTCACTGCTAGTTCGTTGGATTTTCACTATTCACCGAAATACACCAGAATATCTGATTGCTATGTAGTAGCATCAGTCTATTCCGAAACTTAGTTAAACACTACTGGTCGGCTGACACGTCTGCTCACTTCGACGGTTCGAGACCGAATCATCTTGTGAAGTTGAGGACCGGGGTTTAATCCTCGGTTAAGGCAACGTTTTTTTTTTATTTTTTTTGCTGCCAATTTTTTGGATTATTAACTAATCTATTTTTCTTAATTGTTTAGTAAAAACAAAATAATTTTATTTTAATTAAAACAAATTCTATTTTATGAGTAATTTATGACGTGATTTTTAACGTGATTCCTCACGTGAGAAATCACGCCAAATAGTCATGTAAGAAATCATGTGATAAATCAAGTGAGAAATCAAGTGACTGATCACGTGATTGATTGTGTGATAAATCACGTGATTTTTCTCGCCAGAGATATGACCTTGAGTAAAATTTTTAATAGGGTGCACTTTGCTCGTGGGATTATGGGAACAGTCGCAAGGTGTCGGGTGGACCCACGGATCAGGTCGCATCCGTGACACCAACTACTCCGATTATGCGAGGTAAACATGGAAAGCTAATTTTGGCTTAAATAATTTTTTTTAACAATATAACAGACGTTTTCAACATGGCAGAAGGACGAGATCCTCCCGACGAGAGTGATAATAATTTTACGTGTTGTAAACGCAAAACATCTAAGACAGCGATTTGGATTATATGCGATGGTGCATACCACTATAGTTGCCTGACACAAAAGTGCAAAAACTTTAAATTTATAAGTGATCGCCTTATAATCTGTCCTGAGCACAGCCAACTCAATATAATCTCTTAAAACAGTGATGAAAAACTATGTAGCTTGGTAAGATTGTTAATTGCACAAATCAAACTCCATAATTCGGAAGAAATTAGAAGGAAATTATTAGCTGAAACTATAAACAAAATACAAGATATACTAGACACATGGGATGATATGGAGAGTGATTTTGAACTTATCAAAACTGAAAATTTGTTGCTAAAACAACTAGTCAATGAACTAAAGAAAGAAAAGAATGGCTTGAATCTGCCAAAGCCTAAAAAAAAACTTAAAATAAAAGTGACAAGAAATAGTGATAGTGACATTGATATTAAAAAGAAGGTAATTGAATGTATAACTACTGAGAAGAAAATTCAAACAAAAAGTATTTTTCTGAATGGAAAAGAAAACATCTTAATCACCTGTTTAAACAACAATAGTGTTAAATTAACCAAAAGTGTTCTGAGGGAAAAATGGAAGGGCTATGCAGCATTAAAAAAGAGGAATTGAATAATCCTAAATTATAAATCGTTGGAATCGAGAATCACACTAAAATGAACATAAAAGCTATAGAAGAAGATATTAGCGTAATGTATGTATAATAACAGACATAATAATACTAGTACTGTCCTAATGCAAATTCCGGCTGAATTATACAAACATGTAAAGGAAAACAAAAGTAAAATTTTTGTAGGTTATCAAAACTGCAAAGTCTAACTGCTCTAAGGCACACAAGAACAGTGATTGTGTAAACCCTAGAAAGAAGTGCATTAACTGTGTTTACAGTAATAATAGCAATTATAACACGAATCTGGAACCAAATCATTATGCATATGACTATGATCTGTGCAGCATCCCAAAGAAAAAAATTAATAATTACGTCATTATGACTGATTACCCGGTGAGACCTACTATATCATCGGTAAACACAGCGTATCATCAACAGAAGGTAACTAATGGACCGATTATACCGACGATTTCAAATTCAGCAATAACTTGCTACTTTGCAGATAGAGTAAAATGGTAACAAACTAAAAGCATTAGAAAAAATATGGATAATTTTTAGACATTATAGAAAAAGACTCTGTACAGAAAGAAAAAGTATGTAGCGATATTGATAATTTTAACAAAACAATGATATGATTATGCGCATTAATGTTAGAAACATGAACGCAAATTTTGACAAAATAAAAATTCTAATTGAAAGTGTAACTTTAAAACCATCTGTTATTGTTTGTAACGAAACTTTTGAGCAATATAATCATCAAATGGCGCGATAGCGCCACGAAGGCAAGTTTGAGAAGCAGACGGAGCTGCGGCGCCTGTGACACTATTTACTTCTATATTTTGTGTTCGGATTTTTCATGATACAGAAAAAAATGCTTATCGTTACTCTTCGTGAGTTTTTTGGCTTATTAGTATTTTTTCTAAGCTGCACTATGATTTCCAATGAGAATTTTTGTAAATAAGCCGTTTTTTTTAATAATAAACGACTGTATATATCGCGAATGCTCGGAACAGTTTCTTTACATTTTTCTCCAGTGTAGAATGACCATGAAGTTGGATTCCTAGCTAAAAAGTGGTAGGAGCGTGAAGTTGGACGCACAAACTATTATGTGTAATACAGTTAGGTATCGCTTTCCCACAGTAAGCTATTATGTATAATACAGTTGGGTAACGCTTTCCCACAGAGTAAATGTGTTTACATTGTCTGCTTAAATTTAAGGTTATGTTGTTAAGGTCTAGGTGGTGCACTCCATGGTTTTTGGTGTTTAGGTGTAAAAATCATTCAAGGAAGGTGTCTAGAGGTACAGGGTGGCCGATGACGAGGTCTAGGTGGAGCGCTCCGTGGTTTTTACTGTCTAGGTGTAAAAATCATTCGAGGGCGCTGTCTAGGTGTACAGGATGGCCGATGATGAGGTCCACGTAGTGCGCTCTGTAGTTTTTGGTGTCTAGGAAAGTAAATCATATGAGAACGGCGTCTAGGTTTACAGGGTGGCCGATGACAAAGTCTAGGTGGTGCACTCCGTAATTTTTGGTGTCTTAGTTTAATAATAATATTCGTGGACATCGAAAATTTACACCTATCCAAAGTTTTTTAACATACATTATCAGTTATAGCCACCATACTAATATTTTGCGACAGTACAATCAGTGTTTTTATAATAATGATTGTTAGTGTGGTGGAATAAATAATAAACAGTGAGGTTAATAATAATATTATATATTGAAAAAGTAGTTAGGCTTGAGAGCCCAGTAGTCGGTACGTCCGATCACATCGGAGTCTTACAAGCAAGAAGGAGTGTAGAGTACAGAACAGCATAGTCTGGCTCTACACACGGAGTATAGTATAGTACGTAATAGGCGCTTAGAGTATAGTTGCGAAGCATGCGCGATACGCTCGCTCTGACTTGATCTCGTCTCACTGCACAAAATCGTTGTCTGCCAATAGATGGCGCGACGTGTACCGTTTTGGTACTTATAATCAAGATTATAATACTTACTATATTACAACAATGATAAAAATATTACAAAGAAACCATGGTCAAAAGGTGCCTAAGACGCTTACGTTTTCTTTTTAGGGCAAATATGAAATACGCAAAATAATTAAGCTTAAAGGACTGAAATTTCTAAAAAAAATTGACTTTTAAAAAAGTAAAAGGTTCGCCGAGTTTGATAGATTTTGCAACAAAATTACAAATAAAAAAGAACTGTCATGAGATCAATCAAACTAAGTCAAGTTAATTATATTTAATCATAATAAAGCAAAAAAATTGTTCTGTTCAAATAAGGGCTTACTTAACTTAGAGTTAAGTTATATGTTGATCTATTAGAAACAACTCTCAATATACTTACTACGTAATTTGTCATGCCCGTTTCATTTTGTTTTCTGGCGAACAGCTAAAATTTTCTTTTTTTGTAACAGAACGTGATACAGACACCACCAGTATACTAAAAAGGGCATGGCAAGTTTCGTAGTAAGTATATTGAGAGTTGTTTCTAATGGATCAACATATAACTTAACTCTAAGTTAAGCAAACCCTTAATTGAACAGAACAATTTTTACAATCTAAAGTGGGACAAACACATTCAATACATAATTAAGAGAACGAAATTTTTAGTATATATTTTTTACAAAATTGCTAAGTCAATGTCAACGGAGACATTAAGAATGATATACTATGCCTTTTTTCACAGCATAATAAGCTATGGTATCATCGCTTGGGGAGGAGCATACCGAAATAACCGAGAGCTTGTACAAAAACAAAATTATTAAAATGATCAACAAAAATAATTTTGTCATGCAAAAGAATCTCATGAATCTAGAGCAATTTATTTACTTATGAAGCTTTAAGACTGTACTATAATGATCTCAAAAATAATATCAAAGATCAGAAAAAGTCATAAGGAATAAAAGTATTATTATACCTAAAAATAAAAAGAGAATTAGCGATAAAAATAATTGTATTAAGGACATAACAACTTTCAATCATTCACCAAATAAAATAAAAGTTCTGAATCTTGAGAAAACCTCTCAAAGTAAAACTATTAAAAATTAGATAAAAATCAACTGTTAAACAATTTTTTAGATGTTTTGTACAAAATAATAAAGAAATTGTTTTTTGTTATGTGAGCCCAGACCCGCGAACAGATAACTATTTTTATCTCTGCGGGATTATGTAGTGTTTTAAATAATATGTTTTAAATCTATCCGGCTTGAATAAATAAATATTTAAATGGAAAAATTGTTCTACAGTGCAAGAGCTACAAAATCTACACTCTATTAAAACAATAAAATGAACAATTTTGTAAAAATTCACCAGAACTAGTAAATCATTCCGGAACGACAATTATTTCATGATAGATATGTGGCAAAAGCATGAATACACTATACTACTGCAAAAAAATAGAAAAGAAATTGTTTGTAACTAGTGTATGATTTAGTTATCTTTTTTAATAAAAAATGGTTTACAAAAAGTGACCAGGTCATGAAATATTTCACATAAATCAGCTATATTCATATACAGATATAAAATTTTATATATAAGGGTCATTCTTTTTGAAACCGACCACCCCCCTCTGTCCAAAAATCAGAGGCTCGAAATGATTCCTGCCCGGGCTTAAAATTTAGCTTATTGTATCTAGTTTCCATTACTGAGTGGCCTTTTTGCGAAATTCAAAATGGTGGACCGGTGCAGCTCCGACAGTACACGAATATGACTACGGAATAGCAGTTATATGTCCTTAAAACTTGCAGGGGCAGAGAAAAAATTAATAACAAAACTTATTTGCATGTATTTTTTCCCGCTGAATACGAATCCACCCTTAGTTTTGGCCTATGGGGTCACCTTTCGTCCATAACCTCCAAAAACAGTCCAATAATGCATTATTACGTGGCTGAGACTCGCAAAATTGGTCAGAAAATTAGGGAAGAAGCTTAGTCGCGTGTATTTTTTCCCGCTGAACCCCGGGGCCATCTTTCGTCCATAACCTCAAAAAAGAGTCCAAAAATGCATTATTACGTGGCTGAGACTCGCAAAAGTGGTCAGAAAATTAGGGAAGAAGCTTAGCCGCGTGTATTTTTCCCGCTGAACACGAATCCACCCTTAGTTTTGGCCTCTAGGGCCACCTTTCATCCATAACCTCAAAAAAACAGTCCAAAAATGCATTATTACGTGTCTGAGACCCGCAAAAGTGGTTAGAAAATTACTTACTAATTACACCATTAGTTTTGGCCCGTTATAGACTGTTATGGGTCCACCATCCATCCATAACCTCAAAAAACAGCTCAAAAATGCAGTATTACGCAGTTACTACTCGATAAAGTGGTAAAAAAATTAGCGACAAAGCTTTTCTTATGTATTTAGGTCCGTTGTATTATTATTGAATATTTGTTATAGTAATTACATAAAGCATGTATACAATAGTATTAATACTTACATAAAGAGTACACAAGTTTCAATGTTGATTATTCAATTACATTAAGTTACATAAGCAATTTTTCTCCATTTTTAGAATTTGAATACTTTTTCATTAATAATAAATTTTGAGATAATATAATAAAACCATGATGAGTTAAGATTCCTGTGCCTGCTTTTGCCTCTTCAAATCTTTTATTCAGTTTTCTTTTCATTTTGTCGTGTTCTGTATTGCTAAAGTAAACTATGAATAGTTTTAAAAAAATTCTTTGCCCAGTTTACAAGTGCTTCAGGTGTTAAAATTACTTTTGTAGGTTTCGCCAGAAGACTAGCACGATAAGCTTCCCGTTTAAATGCTGCTTCAATGCCATCAAAACAACTTTTCCCATGTGCTGTAGCAGTGTAATGCCACTAAGCTTCGATATCAAAATCTACTTTATGATTTAATAAATTTGCTATTTGATATTTGTTTTTAAAATGTTGCTTTGCCCCATCTGTCACGTAAATTATTTTTATGTAACACGCGAACGATTTTCGCGTTTTTCGTACCTATTAATAGGGACTAAAGAGACTCTTTTTTGACCGGCGGGCAATAAAAACCTTTATTGCCCGCATATTCAAACGGCGGGCAATAATGGCCTTTATTGCGGGAAAAAATACACGCGACTAAGCTTCATTCCTAATTTTCTGACCAATTTTGCGAGTCTCAGCCACGTAATAATGCATTATTGGACTGTTTGTGGAGGTTATGGACGAAAGGTGACCCCATAGGCAAAAACTAAGGGTGGATTCGTGTTCAGCGGGAAAAAATACATGCAAATAAGTTTTGTTATTAATTTTTTCTCTGCCCCTGCAAGTTTTAAGGATATATAACTGCTATTCCGTAGTCATATTCGTGTACTGTCGGAGCTGCACCGGTCCACCATTTTGAATTTCGCAAAAAGCCACTCAGTAATGGAAAGAAGATACAATAAGCTAAATTTTAAGCCCGGGCAGGAATCATTTCGAGCCTCTGATTTTTGGACAGAGGGGGGTGGTCGGTTTCAAAAAGAATGACCCATATATATATATATATATATATATATATATATATATATATTTATTTATTTATTTATTTATTTATGTCATTTTTTTAGTAATTAATTACTAATAATGTATACATATACCATACAACATATTAAGATTGGTCCAGATATGTCGGATGCTGTAAATAATAATCGTCTCAGAACAATATGGCAAATATGTTTATTTGTATTTTTAATTTGAATTATTTTATAAATCATATGCTACACATAGATATATATGTATATTTTACATTCTTCATCAGAGGTGATCTTAAAGGCCTGCCACAGTCCTGTTTTATCGACCCTAACTTAGATTCCACTTTTCGGCGAAACGGCTGCTCAGAATGAATTTTCCTTTTTGGGAAACGTATTCTGAGGGTCTAATAAAGGGCGGACAGCTGCTGCAATGCTATTTATTTGTCAAAAAGTAAATTTATTACTAAATACAAATGCGCAAACCGGTATTTTTATTGATTTTCATAGTAAGCAACATGGCAACCGAGAGCAACGTATGCTTAGTATGCGAAAATCAATTTGCAGTAATTAATTAAATGTTTTTAATAATTGCGTAAAACGGTCGAGTGCCCATTATTATGCCCTCAGAATGCGATTCCCAAAAGGAAAATTCATTCCGAACAACCGTTTTGCCAAAAATTGAATTTGGGTTGGTAGGTCGATAAAACAGGAGTGTGGCATGCCCTTAAGATTAGGGCCAGATGAAAGGTATGTTGCAAACAATCATTTGTGCAGACATGCTCTTTTTTTAAAGCTACGAGTTTGTTAATATGAAATGACTAATGCTGTATGTATTTTTTGCATATCACAAGGTGTCATCTGGAAATTTGATCCAGATAAAAAAGATGCTGCAAATAATTATTTTTGCAGATCTGATCTTTTTTTCGAAGTTATTTTTTTGTGAACATGAAATAACGAATGCTGTATGTATTTATGCGTATCACAAGATGTAATTTGCAGATTTAGTCCAGATAAAAGGGATGGTGAGAATAATTATTTCTGCAGGTATGATCTTTTATTTAAATTATGTGTTTGTGAAAATGAAATGATAAAAATATTTAAGTAATTATTTTCTTTATATAAAGAGCACTAATATGAGTTTTTTTAGTAGGGAACGATTAATTAATATCAAACAATATATGCGCATATATCGTGCGCACACGTTACTACAAGGAAAAGCGAGAGATAGACCTACGCCGACGAAATCGTCTCGTGAGCCCACGCGACGATTTGGTAGACGAAACAAAACCCAAAACTCCGAATTGCCATCGTGAGCACACGAGGCAACCCGGAACACCCGAGCGACATCGAGCCTCGTCTACGTGAGCACACGTGGGCGACACCCGGTGCCGCCGTAACATCCTAACCTACATTCCGACACATTGCTGCCACCCTCTGCCACTGTGAGCCAACAGGGTTAAGAGAGTAACAATAGTTCCGCCGGCGATTCGCCCGGTCGTGCACTCACATCCTGGTGAAACAAAGGTAAATTCCTGACCAACAAAGCCAGCCTCACGCCGACATCTCACGAATTGCTTTATCTCCGTGTGCACACAGGATAAAGTGAAGAACGAGACGAGCGACGAAGGTTTGTGAAGCCGTGCGCACACGACTCCACCGTACCGAATAAATTCCTAACCTCAAAATCCGCCACCGAACCGATACACCGCAGCCGCGAACACCGAATCATTCTTGTAACGAAATCGCGTATATATTCTTGTAAATTATCAACCGCGTTAGTTTAAACAATTCTATTTGTAAAGGCGAAGTATTTTTAACAAGACGCAGAATTGATTTCTGTTCCAGCGGGGATTTAACAACTGATTCCAAATTGCTATTCTTTAATTAAGAACTATATTTTGTTATTGTTGAGAATATAAAAACAGACTCTTTTTTGCTCCTTTCCCCTAACGTTATCCTGAAACCGACTGACTATCCAGTCTCTTGGGGAAAGTTAAATAAACCGTTACATGGCGCTCGGACAGGGACCTGATTAAGAATATTTCGCCTAAAAATTTTTTTTTTACGATAAATTGTACACAGAATTTCGTCTCAAACTAAAACCGGGGATTTTTTTACGATGAGGGTTAGTTGGATTTACCGCCTCAACAAGGAGCAGATTATCGCCGAACTGCGGGGGAGAAACCTCAACTGCGAGGGTACCGTAGTAGAGCTTCGCCAACAACTAGTTTGATATGTCCGAAAGAAACCACAGGATTTATGCGGAAAAGCAGAAGATCCAACTGGGTATGATAAAGCAGCCGATTTGAAACAAGACCTAGAACTCGAACGCTACGAATTAATTCAACGAACGCTTGAAGAGATCTGCAGAGCCGGACGCTCATCCAGCCCGACCGGAGATCCACCGGAAATACTACCAAGAGAAAACAAAGTTCTCGACCAGATATGCAAGTGGAACTGTCACTTTGAGGGAAGAGACGTCTACTTTTCTTAGAACGGGTCCGGGAACTACAGGCATCGTACGGATTTACCGGTGAACAGCTGCTGCAAAGAGTGAACTGCTGCGAAGAGAAGCCCTGCAATGGCGAAGAAATTACGCCAGCGACTGTCAAACCTGGGAGGATATAGGTTGATAGAGCAACTCGACAATATAAATAGTAAGTAAGCTGGTATGGAGAAACATAACAAATGACGTCATCACTGGCGCATCCTTATCTTATCAATGTAAACAAGTAAAAAAGATAAGGTATCGTGTTTATACAAACAAGTAATTAAAATTATATTTATTACATGTAATATAGATAATTTTAATTAATTATTTATGTAAACAAACAATACCTTAACTAAATTATTTGTTTACATTGATAAGATAAGGATACAATAGTAATGATGTCATTTGTCTCCACACACCAAGTTAGTAAATAAAAAAATCTTTTCTTACAATGTATAATGGTTTTTATTATAAAAAATATTATTATTCGAATTATCATAAACAATATAAATCCAAACACACATGTATACACATACGTACACTTACGCGAGCAAACACGAACACATACATACACAATCATATCGTCTGCTAATGCACGAGGGACACTAGCTTCTTACACTGCTCTCTTTCTCTCTCTCTCTGTCTCTCTCTCTCTCTCTCTCTCTCTCTCTCTCTCTCTCTCACGCACACGCTCTCCCTCTCTCTCTCTCTCTCTCTCTCTCTCTCTCTCTCTCTCTCACACGCACACACTCTCTCTCCAGCTCTCCTTTCTCCCTCTCTTCTTCTATCTCTCACGCACAGGCTTTCCTTCTCTCTCTTACGCACACGCTCTTCCTCTCTCTCCCTCTCTCCTACACCCACGCTCTCTCTCCATCTCTCCTTCTCTCTCACGCAAAGCTTTACTTATCTTTCTCTCTTACGCACACGCTCTCTCTATCTTCACGATGACAAGCTTTCCCCTGTCAGCTATGTTGTCGGGAGATGCAGGCGAGTCGAACTGACAAAATTCTTCGCCTATATCAATCTCCGTATCGACTTCATCACCCTCCGCTTCCTCCTGCTGCATCTCCGCTTCTCCTGCTGTTCCTCTCTTTTCACAAGATCTAGCATAGCAGCATCTTCATCGGCATGCACCACCTGTGTAAAGATACACATAATTAATCTATTGTGATAAACATAAGATATTCACCTTATTAACTAACCTCCTGCTGCTGCATCACCTCCTCAGCAACCACCTCCGTCTCCTCCCTCTTATCTGTTCCTACGCTGCAACACCACAGTTCTCTTCTGGTGCATGTCGTACAGCGTCGCGCCCTGCACTCCGTGCAGTACGTTCAGCGTGTGCGTATGGTCATACGCTTCATCACCCGCGCACACACTTCACATACATCCCCAAGCTTAGGGATGTAGTAATTGACGGGGCCGATGGAAGGTGAACTTTTCATGATGTGCAGCGTGCGTTTGATTTCTTCACGCTCCTCATACAGCTCAGCATACGTGTCGCGGTGCTGCTGTATGAGCCGCGACGTACGCTCCATCCGTGATTTTAGGAGAGAGCTTTTCTCCTCCAACTGACGTAAAACAACACTTTTCACAGACATCCTAGTGGAACTACGATCAACTTGGAACTGACGACTGTAGTCAAATAGTGTTGTTAGACGCAGGTGTACAAGAAGCTGGCGTCTACGCGTGAAAAGCATGGTAGCGTGCCAATTATGCCGCGAGTTTTCACGTCTTTTACGATGCTGTGGGCCACGGAAAATTGCACAGCTTCATAGACGCATTTTTAAAAAATGTAACTTAGCTGTGCGATGCGCAGCAGAATTTTGTATGCAACAGAATTTTGCGCATTTACCTGTGTTGACGCGGTTAATGACAGCATTCGAGGAGACTAATGGTGAGTACATTTTTATGAATTGCAATTTTTCTACACTATATCGCGTTGTCATTAATAAAAATCAAACAGCACTTGTACTTGGCAACGAGGTAAACGGTGCCACAGCTGATAACGTCGTCTGCTACTGCTGCTACAAGCTCTGTTTCATTCACTCGCGCGCGCATACACACATTCGTAACGCAGTGTCTTCTGCTCTTGCCGTAGAACGCGTCGACTGCTACGTATGACGCCTAGTGTTTTCAAGTCGTCTGCTTCAGCGCTAGGGATATTAGTTTCTTACATCTGTCATATTACATAGCATGCAATGCGTATTTCTTTATCATTACAGTAATATAACGTATAATTATAAAATCAAAGAATATACATCCGCTATATTCTATGACAGTGAGAATACTTTTTTAAAACACTGTTTTTCTCACTATACTTCTTGCTTTTTTTATTAAAAAAATGTGTAATCAAATATCGGTTAATATTTTGTTTTAATTCATTCGACATCAAAGAGATTTTAATATTCATATGTTGTATGCATTACTACCTTCGAATACATATAACGTTTATTATAAAAAGCAAGCTCTGTATTTTTAACATAAAATTGTTTTACATTTCAGCGTTAGAAAATTTGTTAGCCGACATAATATCTGATGAAGATGATGATAATATTACAGAATACACATCAAGTGAATATGTTGAACCTACGTCATCGGATGAAGGTGAGGAGGAGGAGGAGGAGGAGGAGGAGGCGGAGGAGGAAGAAAGAGAGGCAAGTGAGACGGAAGAGGAGGATGCAGCGCAAGCACTGAATGCTGTAGCCGATGTACAGTTTCTACCGGCTGAAATGGTGGGGGTGAGCGCTGCCGATGCACACGGAGAGGAGTTACGGGCGGAAGAGAGCGAAGCCGTAAGGAGAGAAGCAGCAGCAGCAGTGGTGGCTGCGGCGCCTGCAGCGGTGCGTCTTCAGGTGAATGAGGCGATGGGGGAGGAGGAGGAGGAGGAGGAAGATGAAGCAGTAGAGAGAGAGCGCAGAATGAGCACGATGCTAGAGCGGTAGAGGCTGCAGATGTACCTGCCAATAGGGATTCTCAGCGCATGGTTAATGTTTACCACCTTCTTGCCACATGTATAGAGCCAACAGCTGCTGCTAATAATATTCTACAGCGCTTGATGGAACGAGCAGCTGATGAAAGCGAGAATATTATTGAGTATGCGGAGCATCCATGTGTTAAAAGACGGCAACAAATCCTCGACTTTTTGGCCCGACCAGTAGAACCCGAAGAAATGCGGTACACAAGAAGAAGCGCTGGAGGATTGGTCAACGAGTATTTTTTTAGTATTACCAGGGAAATCCAAGAGATCGTCAAATTAATGAACGTGAGTATTATGCTGTATTTAAATATACATTTTTATTGAAATAAATTCTTATTTTTAAATATTATTTAAGTTATTCGACGTGGTCTCGAAGGATTTGCAAAGTACCCCAGGGTTTTGAAACAAGATATCATGCGTATCATGTATGTTCGAAGAACACAAGAAATACGTTGGTTTTTCAATGCTTGTAAAGATAAAAATTCCATACTGTTAGACACTGAAAATTTAGCTGAAGTGTTTAATCGCCTGGGACAGAGTTTTTCAGGACCACCAGAAGAATAATTTAAAAATAAGAAAGTGTAAAATAGGGTATTCAAATATTTTGTATTCAATAAATTTTTTCAGAACATAATCACTCTGACGATTCATCTTGTTCTTTTTCTACAACCATTTTTCCCTTATCTACATCATCTTCGAACACCAATACTTCTGTAGAATCGCAGGATTACGAGGCCGATAAAAGTGATTTTTCTATTCAAGTTGGTAGAGGACAAAGTAGAAGAATTGAAAATTCAAGCAGCAATAATGATGATTTGTCTGACTACGAACAAGAGGATAATCAGCCCAGTGAGGAGAATGAGGAGGCGGAGGAGGAGATCAGCGAGGAGGATGAGGAGAAAAGCGAAACAGACGATAATATGAATTATCAAGGAGTCGATGAGGAAAGAGAGGATGAGGATATACAGCCTCCTGGTAATCGTTTTGATATTTTCCAACAAAATTCGCATTATATATCTAAGTATAAAATAGAAGGTAGACGTATTGTGCTAAAAATAAGATCTCCACCGAAAGATGGATCTATAAATCCGATAGTTTGGTTGGAGTTAGTTATTCGCGATATTTATTCTTATATAATTTCATTATGTAATGAAAACGACACGATTGGCGTCTCCGTTAGAAGTTTAAATTTTGCACGAGGCCCGGGTGGGTTATCTTTACGATTAGTAAATAATTTTTTTTACAATGATTTATGGAATTTAATAAGCGGATTAACTCAGAGTAATGAGGATTTTCAAATAGATGAGAGCTTTATTCTAACATTAACACTTGTTAATATACCTAATGGTGGCCGATGTGGAAGTAGAAAGAGGATGAGTGTTGATAGCTTAGCTTAGAGATCGGTTGTATCTATAACAAATAACGATAATTCATGCTTGCCAAGAGCTTTAATTGTCGGGGAGGCTTTTATGATGTATAAAAAATTCTTTTCAAACGAAGCCATTGATACTTGGAATATTGTCAGAGATAGCAGACGTGGTATGCAAAAAGAGCGCGCAAATCTCCTTACTATTAATGCAAACGTCGTAATTCCTGCAAACGGGTGCGGTATACGAGAAATAGAGACGTATCAGCGGTATTATGTTGCAAAAAATATCGCTATTGTAATATACGATAGTTTATCTTTTGAAAGTGGAGAACCGCCCTTTTACGATGGAAGACCTCTGTTAAATTCAAATTCTTTTGACGTTATAAATCTTTTGTATGACGCGCGAAGGCGTCATTTCGATACAATATTAAATTTAACCGGTGCTGCACGCAATCGTTTTTTCTGCGAACATTGTAATAAAAGCTATAGATACGTAGATGAGCATAGATGCACAGCCAAATGTGACAGGTGTTTTTGTGCGCCAACGTGTAATTCTAATATAGATATTATAAAGTGTGTAGAATGTAACCGAGAATTTTACGGACAAATATGTTTCGACCGTCACAAAATAGATGGGTCATACAAAAAAAAATAATAAAAAAATATGCGATGTAGTAAAAGTTTGTAATATGTCTTGCAAACGAATTAATATCTACAAGTCAAAGCACGAGTGTGGAATCAATTGGTGCAACGTATGTCGCGAAAAACATGATGTAAATCAGCTCTGTTATATTCAACCCATTGGACGTAATGTTAACGCACAGATTAATCGTAAATCCCCAAAGAAAAACTTATTTATTTTTTATGACTTTGAGACGCGTCAAGATTCTGCTTACCGTGAACATACAGAGATAAAAATACACATTCCAAATCTATGTGTTGTACAACAGGTTTGCGATGATTGCATGGATGATGAAAATATAAATATACTATGCCATACGTGTGGTGTAAGAGAGCATATATTTCGCGATGATCCAGTTAAACAATTAATAGGTTTGACAGTACGCGAGAAAACTACCTTCGGTCAAATAATTTGTATTGCTCATAACTCTCGTGGGTTTGATGCGCAATTTATTTTGAGAGAAATCGTTGAAAATACCTCAATAGTACCGAACGTAATATTGAATGGACAAAATATAATTATGCTTCAATGCGGGCGAACAAAATTTATTGATAGCTTAAACTATTTTCACATGAAATTAAGTGCTTTACCACAAACATTTTCTCTACCGCCAGCTAGCAAAAAAGGATATTTTCCTCATCTATTCAATACTTTAGATAATC
>QLYP01000576.1:4420-32908 GCA_016647725.1 Nasonia giraulti
GAGAGAGAGAGAGAGAGAGAGAGAGAGAGAGAGAGAGAGAGAGAGAGCTGGAGCTTGATTTATCGGCTGCCTGATGTATAATCTAGATTTTTTCTTCACGGTAATTTCGCGATGGATTGATCGGATTCTTTGCAAGGAAATTGACCCGAGAACGTCTATTCGCTTCCCTGAACGTCATAGAAAAAAAAGCGTAAATCCAAGCTTCAACTAGGAAAAGTGGCACATAGAGAACCGTCAGCCGTCGCGAATTTCCGGAAAATCGGTTCGCTACCAATCAATCAAGAGGGGTCGAAAATTTTTATTGACACCCGCCTGGCGGAAAAAAATCGCTCACCCGAATATCAATATAACAAAATAGAGCGAGGCACGCGCGGCTATAGTCGTCTTGTATATATATTCCTCTCTCATGACGTCTATCGTGCAGCAACCGGTCTCGCCTAATCCCCAACGGGGACGGATCGATCTTCCTCGTCGAAATCGTCCGAAGCGTAATCATACTGCTCGTACGTGCGATCCGCGCTTGTTTTTTTTGTCTACGTGCGATAAAAATCATAGGTGTAACGTGTACCTTATTGTGCGCGTATATGTAGAGAGAAAAAAATAGCTGCAGCCGTTGAAGGGTCGTCATTAGCTCTTCAAAAACGATCAGTGTCAGAGAGAGAATAAGAGAGATCCCTCGCTCTCACCATACACTTTTCCACACACTATATATTATGCGAGTCTACCTACCTACCGCCGGGTTTTACGACCTGGGAAGTCGACGACTGCACACACAGAGGCAGCCACTCGTCGCTTCCTTTGACGCGCGCCGACAGACATTGTTTTCGGAGCGGGAAAGGGACGATGGGTTATTTGTAAATACGTCGGGAGATTAAGTGCCATCGATACGTGTTGCCGCCGCAACTTTCTCTATGGGGATGTTGTCTGCGCGCCTTTGCTACTGTTTACGATAGAGAAAGAGTAAGAGCCTTTTGTGTAAGCCGGGGAGTTTTTTAAGGATATAGGGATGGACTCGCATTGTTCGAAATGGGTTGCGATAGATGCACAGTTGCCAATCTTTAACGACGTGTGTTTTTAATTTTTCTTTTTTTTTGCGGGGGAAAGCTTGCTGTTGCGATCGATAGTTCGTTATATGTTTACTGAATTCAGTTCAACGATCAGTAAAAGCGTTCCATTTATGTATATAAATAATACGCATAATAGAACATAATGTACATGAGAGGCACTTCATTCGTGATGTTGATGATCCGATTTATGCAGCTGATGCACACTCTCGCTCTCTATAAAAATTTTTTAATTTCTGTCTCTGCAATTTTGTTCTGTTGAATCCGCTTTTCATTTCGAGCGTATAATGCATTGCAGTATATTTTTCCAAATTAATTGCATCAGCAATCCGACGTTTTTCCCAGAAAACGAATTTCATTTTTCGAATCCGCAGAACGCGCCGCCGGCAAAAGCTCTTTTTGCAGTTGAGAAAACAAATTAATCTTTCCTCCTACTCATACACGGAAATAATGAAATTTCTACTCTCTCCAGCGTACAAACTACATTTATCAAGCGGAAAACGTAAAAAGGCGGGAACCGCGCGTGCTCTCAACGGCGAGTTGTTTTTTGAGCTTTGCTTCAGCGATAGCGAAATAAGCGCGCATAAGAACAGAGAAGCTGAAAACGCAAAACGCAGAGGATTATTGCATCTCCGATATCCTATTTAACTTTTCTTTTCTCCAAGCGTAATTCTGCTGTCCTTTGTTTGTAAATAAACAAACGGTGCTTTCATATATCTATCTCTCGGAACGGATACGCTCGCTGTATTAAATCTTCCAAAATTTAATCTACAAAAACAACACATCTCTCCGCCGCGCGTCATCCTGCGCAACAACGGCGAATTAATCATCCCCGCCGACTCATCGCGCGTATCACGAATTTCCCACTTTTCAGCGGAGTGTGTAGGGCTTCATTCATCACTGGCTCTGCTTCTCGCGAGAAAAGAAGAAGAAGGAGGAATACAAGTCCGCGCAGCAGCTCGTTATGGATTCCGAGCATCGCGCAGGACGTCCTCATTGCCGGCCGGCCGAAGTGTCGCGCGCGCGATACGAAATAGCGTCGACGGCGACGACGGCCTTGTGTGTACGTGGGTGTATGTGGTAGAGGCGACGGCGGATAAGCCCCGGTGTAAGGACAGCTGAGGAATGTTGCAGCAGCAGCAGCAAGAGAGAGAGAGAGAGAGAGAGAGAGAGAGAGAGAGAGAGAGAGAGAGCAACCCCCGACGGAAGCTCGGACGAGAGAGGCGTTATATGGATATCGCGGCGCGCCGGAGTGAGACCTACCAGCAATGAAGGTGTATGCGGGCGAGGAGATGAAAGGATTTAGGACAGCGTGATGGGTTTTTCGAAACTGTTTGCTACTTTTCGGCGGTCGGCTGTAAAATTTTCGTTTTACCTACATTTCCCTGGGATTAACGATTTTGTATTTTATGTTGTCGTTGCTTACGCTATGCATGCTGTGTAGCTTTTTTTTGCTATAGACGTGTAGAGTATTTTTGTTTGGAGAACACTGTGTGGAAGCTAAAAATAATTTTTGTTTAAATATTCGATGGCTGGGAAGCAAAGCAAAGGTATAGCACGCAGGTGGAAATATAGATTATATTTAACTTTGTTGGCACAAAGTCGCATTCTTTTCCCGTCGAATGTATAAACAAGCGAAGTGAGCTTCTTTTTAATATTCATGCGCGTAGTTGCCACTACACAGTGTATACAGGCTATAGCAGTAGTACGCGCGCCCGATATTTGTATGTACATAAAAGAAGCAACAGCAATTACGAGCGCGCATAAGTACTCCAAGGTAATTCGCAACTATAGCGTGCCTATAGTACCGATGAAAATGGCCGTGGAATTATGCGTGTCCAATTTCGATCTGACAGTTGTTGTAGTAAGTGGCTTAGTTTTATATACGAGTATTAAAAGAATCTTTATTTTCTTGTGATCGTATACCAAGAAAAATGTGTAGATTATAGTTTAACTCAGCGCTGCATTTAACAAGGCAATTAAAACACGAGAGCCCTTCGATCTTCCAATCTCAAAAATCCAAGGCCAAATCGACGATAATTCGCCGTCGAGATTGCGCGCCTAACGGACCGGAAACGGATACGTCTCTTCTACACAGCTCGAACGGCGCGAAGTGTCATCGCGCCGTGTGTGCACTTTCCGACCGATCAATTTCACTCGACTGACTTATCCCAACACACACGCTCACACACATACACATCGTCGCCCCGAAGAACTCGATATGGCGAGGCAACGTTTGCCGTGTGTCGTGTCGCGCATAAATTAAAACGCGCCTACGCTAGGGCCATCCATCAATTTCGTCGTCGTCCGGCATATAGAGGCGTTGTCGCACGGGATATACACTTCGTCGTGCTTTCACTGGATATACTCTTTGTGGGTTAAGAGTGAGCCGTCCACCGCAGCAGGAGAGAAAGAGAAAGAGCAAGAAAAAAGGGAGGGGAGGACGGCCGCCGAACTATCTTTTAATTTATCTGGCGCTTTATCTCGGCAATTACGAGGCCGAGCAGCTTCGGGCGTGTTGGAGAATTATTTAATGAGCGGTCAGTTCGTCCGTGAAATTTCAGAAATGTCGTGTACTGGAAAGTCTCTTTCTATACTTACACCCTTTTTTGTTCTTTCGAAGAGAGTTAGCGCTCGTGTATTATTGGATCGAGGAGATCATTATCGAGGCAGTTAAGAAGAAAAACAAGCGCGAGATCGTTAAGTGTACTGTTGGCTGTCGAGTCGACGAATTTTTCGCCGAGATAACATCGTGGCCGCACAATTATAGCAGACTCGTCGATCGATAGCCACATTAGGGAAATACTTATTCACTAAGCGATATTCCACTGAATAAGATTATCGGCTGATCTCTTATCGATGCCGAGAGAGGGACACGAAGGATCTTCCCTTCGAGCAGACCGTTGAATTCGTGCGCGGACGAACGAAAACGACGCCACTTGTTATACGCAAACACGAATACTCGGTCTTTAATCATCCGCACGCACGACCTATTTTATTTTTTGTTTTTTCGTAATCTTCAATCCCTTTAATGTATCCCGCGCTGTAAATACAGATAAAATACCCGTTGGGCGGAAATTCGAAGAAAAAAATCGCTCGCAGTCACGCGCAAATGACCGCATCTCGTCTAACTTTAGCGCTGCGCTGATGATTTATTCGGTTAGGTACTAATGGCTTGGCCGCTAATTAATTGAATTCAAATCTCGTACGACTATTTTCATGCGCACCGCTAGTTTGTTGTGCGAGAGGGACGTGGACGAGTTCTATTTATACTGAAAATTGTGGGTGCATGCTTTTCGAAGCAAGCATATTCGCGCGTGTATACTGTATAAACCGATTTTATGCGTATTACGCATGGTCTGTATTTGCATGTTTTATATTTAAATTATTCGTTTATTACATAACGGAAAATGACAACTATAATCCACTGCGTTGTGAATAATTCCTCGATTTATGCATTGTGCATTATTATCAAAATTCGCGGCTTATAGATTTTATCCAAACAGTACGCGTCGAATAAATCGCACACATTTTTAACCAACATTTGATCGATCAAATACAATCATATATCGATCAAAAGGTTTTTTAATATTTAATCTTTGTAAATAATATAATGCGCGGCTTCTACATTATTCAGATGATTTATATTTTGCTATATGTAAATTCGAAGAATTAACGTAGTTCTGGCAATCGAGATAATAGAATCGTTTAATTATAGTGTCAAACGCACCGAATAGTAGAATAATTCAGCTAATCAATAATAATTGATGACTCCAAATTAACATTAAAGCTATAAAAGCCCTCATACAACGACAATCGTTCATGATTATATATTATAAAAAGTACATATGTACCTAAATATTGAATTAGCAGTCCGTTTGATTTAAATTCGTAATTTTCTCGCATACATTTGCGTCATAAAATGTTGTCTGCTTCGTAAACGACTAAATCAAATTAGTCTCAGTACAGAGGTAATGAAACATAACATCTACTCGAACGTTAGCTTCATTTTCAAAATCTAGTTCTAGTTGCAGCTGAATCAAGCGCATAAACGATTCATGAATTTTTACCGAAAGTTTCCTGCCTATAAACAAGTACTTACACGTCGCCGATAGCAAGAGACCCGCGTATTCGAGCTTTTCAGTCAAACGTATGCCGCTTGACTTTGCTGCTGCTTTCGACGTCGTCGAAACTTGTCTGAGTTGTTTGTGTGTGTGAGCTATGCACAGGTATGTATTATACGTTCAGAAGAAGGGAAAAAAGAGAGTGGAGAGATTAGATTAGATTAGATTAATTGGTTTTATTTTACGTACAATGTGTTGTACGATCAATTATGTACAGCAGGAGTAGAAAGTTTACAGAAATAATAATAGTATCAGATGTCAGTTGTAGTAGAAGTGTAAGTGTGATGATGAGGTGAGGATGAGTTAAGCGAGGGTGTGCGTGTGCGTGAGTGAGAGCATGATGTTTATGTGTTTTCGAGCTCAAGGAAGTGCTCTTTAGTCCGTTTCTTGAAACCTGAGATAGAAGCAGTGTTGCGGATGTGTGATGGTAGGTTGTTCCATAGGTATGAGGCGCTGATATGAAACGAGTTCCTCAGCGTCTCCGTCGCGAAGGTAGGAATATCCAGAGGTGTCACCTCCCCCCTAACAGGCCGGAGTGTCACGCGGAAGTCGAAGTATGCCAGTACATATGATGGTACAGCTGTGTTAAACATCTTTCGTAAGAAACAAGCAGTGAAATATTTCCTGCGTCCTGCAGTGGTTAGCCACCGCAGCTCCCGCCTGTACGGGGAGATGTGCTCATCTCTCCTTACACCATAGATGTACCGAATTCCTGTATTCACGAGCCTCTGTAGTTTTAAGTCTAGTTCCTGCGTCAGGTCACAGTATACAAGAGAGCAATAGTCAATAAGGGGAAACAGGAGCACTTGCACTAAGTGCTTGCGCAACCTGAGATTGGTACTCTTTCTGAAAAAGTAAAGCCTGTACATTAGTGAGTGAGCACGCTTACACACTTGTGTAACGTGCTCCTTCCACGTAAGAGAGAGAGAGAGAGAGAGAGAGACTCAAAAAGAGAAGAAAAACGTCTCCTTTGACGGATTAGTAGCGGGCAAACTTTATATTGAAACGAAAAAAAATTAAGTGCGTATCTCAAGAGCGAATGAACAGAATTTCTTACAAGCTGTATGCCTTCAACCTCTTTTCGAGCCGTTTTCCAGCTCCCTTCAATTCAGAAGACGGAGCCGTATTTGCTTGCCGACGTTTCGTGACGCTGCCTCTTTGCTGATGAGCTGAAATTGAAAATTAATGAAGCCCTTGTAATGAGGGAAAAATATTGTAAATTAAGGACACGTTGACTTTTTATGACGTAGACTGACGTAAAGACCTTTCAGTCCTTGTATAGGGGAGCTTTTTTCTACCTCAAGATTGACAGGTATTAAACATGAAAATTATAACAGCCGCTGAGAAGCACAGCAAAATCTTAACTTGACTGTGCGACACCTATCAAAACATCGGAACACGACATATGCGTCAAAATACCCGCACACAATTTTTATTCATCCGCAGATGCGCACATTCTTGTACAGAGCAATAAAAGAACAATAACATTTATTGTAAGGACAATGCATTATATCAAAAGCTGTTGTCAGAAGCAGAAGTATATTTCTGTCTCACAACGCGGTAATTGGATCCTACGGGCATCATTCAAAGAAATATTTGACCTTCGTTGAGCCGGAATTATTCATTCAATGAATCATTCATTAAGTCTATTCAATGAATTTTATTGTAGCATTCAACACCTCGGACCGGCCAAATGGCTCGCAACAGTTTATTGTCGGCTCCATCACGACGACTGAAAGACGCTGCGTTTAAGCTTTATTAAAATTACAATAATATTTTTATTCACACTTGACGTTGACATTTCGGACAGATAAATTGGAGCATTATGGCTATTCTTGGTAGATTTGAGTTCGCGCGCAAAACCTACCTTTGTGGTTTCATTATAAAACTATACTAAATAAATTTATATTCTCGTCTTGATACTAAAATAACTTTTTTTTGTTTTACAGGTCAGTTGCAGTATTTTTAAATTTACTTTGCATGCTCCAATCCAAAAGGTAAGTTACATAAAACCATCTCATTATTTCCTACCAAAACGCCTCACAGGAAGAAAAAGCGACAACAATTGAATCGCAACCTCAATACCCCCGCAAATTAGCCAAACAAAGCGTTTCCGCCAAGCATAGCAGCCCCTCCTCTCTCTCTCTCTCTCACTCTCTCTCTTTCTCTCTCTCTCTCTCTCTCTCTCTCTCTCTGAATCTTCATGAAATTTCATCCTCAACCACATACACAGGCAAAAACAAGGTCGATAAGCTTCTGATAATCATTATACCCTAGCCCCTGTGCAACCGCAAAGCCAACGATCGAATTAACCAAACCGGCCACGCAAAACAATATCACTCTGGCGTAAAAAATCATCGCGGAGATAAGCTCAGAGCGACGAATGGACTAGTGGAGAAACTTTCGACGGGGCGATTTTTCAGTGGCGCCGCACGCAAACAAAGCTCGATGAAAAATTCAGCCGCGCGATAACTGACTCGCTGCATTTTTCATGCTTTCCTTATCCGTCCTGGCTCTGCGCCTTGTATCCGGTTGTGTATGGGCTGCGGCTATATAATACGGGAGAATTCTGAGAGTATGGTACAGCGAGGCCCTCGTTTAACTCTCCCGAGGATGATAAGGATTGTTCCTTCCACTCTTGTCTTTCGCACATCCGAAGCCGGTTGGGTGTTTTCGTTGAGGATACGACCTTTTTTGGTAGGAAATGCGCTGGATTCCGACTGCTTCATTCATTTTATGGATCAAGTTAAAATCAGAAAAAATTGAAGTTTGAAATTATTTCCTCGTTACTTTTTGTTGTGAAAATGTTACACTCTCCAATACTTTAGTTTTTTTTTTGTAAATCGTATTTCAATAACAATTCGAAGGCACATTTTTACCCCAGAGATTGAATAAAATAATTAAGCTGAAAATAAACGGTTTAAAAAAAACATTTTAATATTTACATTTTCGCTCTTCGTTTTTATTCGCGATTGCTTTAAAAATACTATTGGAATTTCGCTGATTTAAATGTTTAATAACAGTATTTTAAGTCTTTAGCGGCATAATATCACCTTCAAATAAAATGTATTTGAAAATTGTGTGCGTTTTAATGCACTCTTCTTTCTCCCCCCTCTCTTCTCTCTCATTCTCTCTGTGTACAGGTTGCAAGCGCAACATTGCAGTATTTTATCTTGTATTTCAATGGCGCAGCACACAGAGGAATGAGTAAAACCAGGATGAAATAAATTGAATCAGAATCTTTCTCTCTCGCTCTTTTTTACTCTTTACGTTTCTGTATCTCCTTTGGCTCATCGTCTGTCCTTTGAAACCCTCTAGGGTAGAATTTTTCCGTTCGGTACGGGATTTTATCATTGTTATAATTTTTTTCGAGGCTTTTCGCTGCGTCGAGAAATATGCCGGCGAAGATAATCAGGGATTTCACAAAGGCTCAATTTACGGTACGTGTTCTCTCTCGGGATCCTCTGTCTGTCCGAAACATTCGCACCATAATCCCTCCATAAATATCCAACATTTTTGCGGGGAACGGTCGGCTAACAAAATCCCGGCGAGTGGGCAAAAGAATTCATTCGATGTTATTATAATTAGCAGCGCATTTTAGATTAAATTTCAACGCTTTTTGCAAAGCATTTGACTTTAAACGAGAAAAAGAGTCCCGGAAAACGGGCTAGATAACAAACATCGGCTGCACTCGAGTTAATTAAAAACCGCATTATTATCTTCCGTACGCGAGAATCGACGGAAAACCGCGCGTGGCAGTCGTTTTAAATACAAGCCCACGAACAATAGCGCGAAAAAAGAGTCCGAATAAAAAAAAACACGTACACACACCTGTGCATTCTCTGCGCCCAGTGAGCGGTAATAAATCCATAGAAGCGCGCGGCCAGAGAAATTAATCGGAATTTTCGCGCGCTGCAGCATCATATCCACGCGCGCACATACAATAATGTCCCCGTTGCATCGCAATAAACAGCGCTGCTGCGGAAAAATAATCATTATCCGACACCTGGTACACAGCTATATACTCGTATAGTTGTTGTTGCGCAGAGAGTGAGTGCGCGCGTCGAATGTTGTCGAGAGAGAAGAGAGAGAAGTGCAATATCCAGGACGAAACAATATTTTCGATTCTTCTGCCCTTTTCATGCACTGGGATTCGTTATTTCTATTGATGCGATGATCCGTCGTTAAAAGCATCAACATTGTTTGGTTAAATGTCATTCGAGAAAAGTAATTTATAGCGATCAAAGCCACGCCCCAAAGTTAATACTCGAGAAAACATTAACTCTGCGAAGTCGATAAAAAGAAGGAGAAAGAAAAATAATGCACTGTCATAACGGCAGCACTATTTTTACCCGCGACGTACGGCGGTAGTCTGCGAAAAATGCAACGAGCTGCACTGACTGCAGCAGCATATAGAAAAGACGCGAGAAAGTGGAAAAAAGCGGAAAAGAGGTAGAGCGCAGCAGCTCGGCGCCGGAGATTTTCCGGTTGACGTGCATCGATCGAAGGTGAAAACGCTTCTTCAACTTCCTCGCCTCCCGGCGGCGGCACCGCTTGTTTCATTAGCGATTTCTCTTTATCCTTCTTTCCGCTGGCGTCGCGAGATTTGCCGTATGCCGCTTCGTTTAAGAGCGAGAGAAGAGACTCTATGTGTATGTGTGTACTGGCGCACAGGTTGTCTAGTCAGCTCAATCTTGTCGACGATAATTCCGGGCTCGCGAACAATGACTGTATCCTTCTTCCCCGCCACGGTAGCGCGCGACGCTTGTGTGTGTGGAGAGCAAAAAAAGAACGATGTTTTCTTCCTGCGGCTATTGTTTCCACTTACGAGCGACCCTATTGCACTCGAAGAATAAGCTCATCCTTATTGCTTTGCTGTATCACTCGCGCTGCTGCCGTTGCTGTTCTCGCGATATTTTTTCTTCTCCCTCCACTTTCGCTGCTGTTGCTGTTTCAGCACCCCTGACTAGTTTCTACTACCATCCGCCCTTTTTAGTAGTAGCTTTAGCTTTCCGCCATCGCGCAAGAGGCTAAAACTTTCGTACTTTACGATTTCTCCCCTTTTTTTATTTTCTTTTTTCCTGTGCGTGCCGTCGTCCCCACCGCCGCTGTGTGCAGTGTTTTCTCCCTCTGTATAGACATTAGCTACTTGGGTTCATTCTTTTAAAAATATTTGCGTTGATGGCACGGTTTATTTTTCATTGTTCTTGTAACGTCTCTACTGTCGATCCTTGTTACACTGATGGTATAGTAAAATATTGCAAATTCGTAAGTAGACGTCTGGGTATACGCTGAATAAAGATCGACTATCCGATTTATAGAAAACCCTTAAGTATAATCCATCAATTACCACTTCCAGCCACCGATCCAATTAAAAAATTCCGACTTTCCGGTTCCCGACCTCAAAAAGCCATCTCCCAGCAAAGCTCCGCCACTCCACCACCAAGAATCTCAAATCCCTCGCATCCAGTCAAGGCTTGTATAAGTTCAAGGGACATTTAAAGCGCGGAAAAACTCAAACGACCCCCCCTCCTCTCTCTCTCTCTATCTCCTGCTGCCCGCCCTCCTCGCGCGTTGTCCATCCTTTCGGGCCGAAGTGCTTTTTGACCCCGATCGGGAATCGATACACACACTATGTGCTGCCATATACCACACTACCATACCAGTGAGAGAGAGAGAGAGAGCTTCATCCGCAGTAGCCGTTCAGAGCCACACACACGGGTGGAGCAGCTCGTCGGAGCTGCTGCGCGACACGAACGTCGAGCCAGAGCGCGGGGCTAATTGGCGAACGGCTCATTAGCGGTTCCGCGTCGGCTGCGGAGCCACTTCGGATTCGGCGGATAATGAATGACTGGCCGGATTATCCCCGAACGGCGTGTGACGCGCGCGACTGCGATGAACGAACGAACGAACGAACGCGAACGATAGAAGGGCCGAGATTTTCGAAATCGCATCATTCACCTGCGGTTATGACGCCTGCCGTAATCATTAATTATTCTGGCTGATGTGGAAATTCGCTTTCTCGTGGTTACGGCTACGGCTGATTCCCTCTGCTGTTGTCGCTGCGATGCTTCTTCTTTTCGTGGTTGATCGAGAGGGATTTAGCCCGGGATATAGAGGCGTTTCAGCTTTGTCTTTTCTACCAATTGTCTTCTATGAACTATAAATATGTGTAGAAATGTGGTAGTATCTTCTTGCTAAATTAGTCTTTATCTTCAGTATAAAATGGTTAATCCGTTTTTGAGAATATAATTCGATAGTCAATTTTCCAGGCTTTCTAAAAATAAAAGAAAAGCGATGGTAGTGCCCATTGAAAAATTCAGAGTACGAACCGCCACAAATAAAATTTATCTGGTAAGTAAATTCGGCGTCGATACTCCACCGCGATTAGTTTTTGTCGGGAGTTAAAGGCAAACAGAGGTGGCTGTTAAAATTGGATAGAGCCGGAGATAGAAGCTAGCCCTATTAAATATGCATGATTTGAGGTGAATATAAAACACGAAGGGTCGTCTCTCTTCGTTTTACGCCTAGCTGGTGTCGCATCCGTGCGCGTCGTACGCAAGAAAGAGTGTGGGCATTTTTTTAAAATACGATATAGAATCAAAAATAAAAATTCTAACAATCGTCAGAAACTCGGAAAATATTTAAGCTTTGATTCGTCGTTGTAACGTCGCATGCGGAATAATACGTGACACATTCAGTGGGAACACGACCATTTCGTACAGCATAATAGTAATTAGCTTTTAGCTACGTGTCACTTGACACTCGGTACATAGGTCCAAGTGAGAAAAAGAGAGAGGACGAGAATTTCACAGGCATTTATGGGATCAGTGAGAAAGACGGCGTAGAAGAGCGAGCACAAGAAGCTCGAGAACAACTTGCTTTATTTTACGGGGATTTCGGTCGCGTTATACGCGTGTTCATGTCGCTTCCAGGTTCAAGCTCGCGTTTTTGCCTCTTTTACATTCCCCGTCTCTAGCTCTGGCTTACTTTTGTCGCCGGCTCGGCGTCTCCAGTCGCTTGGATTCGGATGCGTGCGCAGCCAAAGGGAAAAGGGAATCGCGATTTTTATTTTCCGACCGTCTGATTTCATTACTAATTAATCGTCGGAATTTTCCTCTTCAAAGCGTCGCTCCAGCCGCTCTTGGCGAGGACTTGTTTCTCCTTTTTTATCACAGCATTCACGGGGCTTTGAACTTTTTAATGTTTTGCGTGTTCGATAAAAGCATGCGCGCGTTTCATTCACGAGGCTAATTCTTTTTTGCGGTGCAATCGCAATTTGAAAATTTATATCCAAAAGGAGGAACTAACTCGATTATATTTGAAAATTTCCATTAGAAGAGAGACTCTGGAGCTCGCGCTACATTATGCGCTTCGTCGAATAAAATATGAGTCGACACCGGAGTTGATCAGGAAAAGTGAAGAAAAGAGAGCAGCGAAAAACGTGTCACTCACAGCCCCACTGACTATTTGAGTACCGAAAATGTCCGGACGACGCTTGAAGAGAGATCTACCGCTCCCCACGACTGCATCAAAACACCGATGTCGCAATAAAAAAACCTGATTATGCACTTTCTAATTTAATAACAACCGCAAATAAATTATTCAGCAGCCAGTCTCGCCAAGCTGGCCCGCATAAATAATCAAACGCGGCGTCGCAGAGCAGGCAAGCACAACCTGCAGCCCCTCGAAAATTTGAGTTTAAAAGCGGATTAGCTGCAGCTCGGCGCGACTCTGAAGCGCGTAAGGAAACTGCCTTGCGCACTATCACTGCCGTCGCCGTAGAGAGAGAGAGGGATGGAAGATAATAACATAACCTAGAAACTCGCCAAATGAAATTTCGGTGGCGGCTGCAGCAGCGACGCCGGTATTGCGGCAGAGGCTGCGGCACTGCGTTCTCTCTCTCTCTCTCTCACTCTCGGGCTATACTGGAAATAGCTGAATTTCAAATGTGTAATCTGTTTTTGGCTGCAGCACATAATGATGAATATTAAAAGTCTGTGTCAGACGGAATAATACAAGAATACGGGTGGCGATGTCGAGCACAAAGGAACGACGAGTTTTTATGTTTAACAATGAGCTGCAGGAGACCGGTGTGCAATGTTGGACGCAATGCAAGTTGTTTTCGGTTAAAAGTTAATTTTTTGAGGTTATGTTGATTCCCTTCGCAGCCGTTCATCTACGCAGGAATGTGTGAATTCTCAGACCAGTATCGAACAAACAACCCGCGCACTCAGTCGATCTTTCGCAAGTTCGCTGTCCCACATTAAGCCCCAAACAGATCGTGTAGAATCATAGGGAAACTTGCAGTCCGCACGAGTCCCGCTGAAATATTCAAACAAACCGCAAAACACTGCAGCGCAGCAGCCTTCCCCTCCGATAAAACGCGGCTGCGCGAACTCGCTTCGGTCAAACCCTGGGAGAGCCCTTAGCGAACTATATACGATCATTTGGAGCTCCTGGTATACACTGCCTTATTTTCTTCCTCTCGCGTGCGCGCACGCATTCTCTCCCTGCACATCCGAAATTCGGAAGAGCGAGAGTGTACGAGGTAACGTGCTCCGGAGCTCCGGGCCAAGTTCTCGCTCCGGCACCTGCGCGCACTTTCCGCGCTGCCGGCCACTGGGCATTAAGGATCGTTTACTGCTGTTTGCCTAATTTAAATATTCAGCGCGCCGGGACGCGTAATTTAGCGACTCTGCGTCAGGACGCGGCTCGTTAGGGTGGCGCCACCATCGTTGAGCGCCAGGTGCGCAGTGTCTTGCGCCGCGGCTCACGAACTGGAGAAAAATGGTTCGCGGCAGTAATGCCGACGAAATTGAAAAGACGCCGCTCTGGTGCCGGCCTACACGCTGCTTTTGAAGAAAGTCCGGGGAAATTAATTTAACTTGCTGTAATCTGACGCGCGTTACACACGCACCTCTTGTTATTTCACACCCGAGACGCTTTACGCAAATTAGGTTATTAATATGCAATCGCTGCAGGGCCGCGCGCTCTTCTTTTGATTTCTCTTTCTCTCTCTCTCTCTCTCTCTCTCTTTCCGCGAACGCGCGCGCTCGTGATAAAAAAGATTTATGCGTTGCGAAAGTTTTAACAATGATTAATGCCCGATGTTATAACGCGGAGCGCGCGAATTCTCGGACTACGGTTCTCGCATCGCGTGAATTATAGCATTAAAACCCTGGCAAATAATATTTTTAAACCATTAAGAATCGCTCGATCCGCCGTGTAATGCAATCGCTGCATTTTGTCAAGTGCAGAAATGTACGCGTGCGCGTGGAGATGCATCTTTTAAATAAACTGATGTGCGAAGGCTAATATTTTCTGAGCCGAGTACTTATCGATGATAAAGCGCCTTCGCCGGCAAATATGTGAACAGGATATTTGGCTACTTTGATCGAGTGCCTGACGTATGCCAGATATTTTCACTGCTCCACCCGTGTAATACCCGGAGAAACGGTCCAACTATAGAAGAAGCCCACTGCATGCATTTATCTTCTTCATCTATCTTAAAAACCCCCTCGCCTGATGAAACGGTCCATTTCATCTACTCGCTGCTGCTCTCCAAACAAATATAAATGTATATTTACACGTATGTAGAGGAAAAGCTCATGGGGAAAACATACAACCACGAGTCTGACTAATTTGAAAAACTCTTAGTTTAATTTTACTCGCGCACACCGAGAGTGGACTTTGATTCATACAATATATCTGTTTTCCAAGCACGAGGGATGAAAACTCCAGTAAAGCAGCTGTACATCGATATTTCAAAGCTAAATTGATCGAGCGACTTAAGTTTACGATGAATCTTCGCCTAGCGAAGTTGGCGTATCGATAACGTGTCAAAGAGTACATCCTTGAGTAGCATCGCGTGCGCATCCTGGAGTTACGTATCTGATTGACGGCCTTTTTCAGTAATGCGCGCCTCGCCCATTGTGTGCGCGTGCGGCTTCTTTGTTTCGTGATTCTTCCGTTCATTGTATTAAATTCTCCGTAGTATATATAGGCTGTACGTCTTTCACCTGTCATAACATTATATCGGCTCTAGGTATATCAAGTTTGCTTTTTTATTTAGGAATCTCTATTCTTCGTTTCAGCGAAGACGGTTGATTGGGGAATGAAAGACCGGAGCTTCGAGTTAGCGCAAGAAAACGCTAAAGAGAATCGGTTGGTAAACCAGAATTCGAACTAGGCGGCTTCGCTCGCCATTAGGTTTCCTCCTAAATACTTGATGCCGCCAGCCGCCTCACCGACTCCGCGAAGCAGCGCCAGCACTTACCGAGCACTTTCGCTAAGCAGTACAAAGCACAAAGCCCGTTGTCGACGCCCAGCTATGGAAAATTAGTAATATGTATTCGAAACTGTTTAATATTGCAAGATCATTGGGGAGGCAGGCATCATGTGTGTAAGGATAGTAAATTCGCTCATCTTGTGCACAGTTTTATCGATCAATTGACCGGGGATAATGTTCTCAATGTTTATCATGCATCGACAGACGACAATCCGATTTGAAGTTCTCGATATCTTTCCTTTTGACACATATTACGTAGCTTTAATGCACCAATATTTTCGTCAAATTGAACATAACTGAAACTGAAATATACAGAGACTGTACATCCTGACATTCCCTAATCTGACCTACAATCGGGAGCCATTTGCAGCATCGTTTCACACGTCAGATTTTCTTCCAACTTCGGCCAACGCTATTCTAAATCGGCCGTAGCTCCGGACTCTCTCTCTCTCTCTCTCTCTCTCTCTCTCTCTCTCTCTCTCTCTGGGCTAACCCTTTCTCGCGTATCCGCAACGTCAAGCCCAAAATCAAAATCCTAAATCAGACTCAGCAGATTTCGACTGGGCAAGCACTACCACTACCAGCAGCAGCAGCGGCGGTGGCAAGACAAAAGGGGGATGCAGCTCTAGCGTATTTGCTGGAGGATACGCGACTGGCAAATACAGTGGCTATGGCGCGTATGTGCTCTCGGGTGATACATCACCAGCGGAACACGTCCAGAGTCATAACGTGACGGCTCGGCGCTGCTGCCAGGGCGCATCAGTCATTTAGCCGCAAATGGAATCGGCTCTCTCTCTCTCTCTCTCTCTCAGTGTTGACCGCAACGCTGCGCTGATGGCCGTGCGAACGCAGTGCGGATAATACGCGAGGAGGCTGAAAAACAATTTGCGAGGGGGAGCCAACGAGCTTTTCGGGACGGCGTGTAGTAAGTCTGTGTAGTCCAATGTCTAGTCCACTGCTCGATCAATGGCAGCGGAGATAGTCTACTGGAAGGTGTTTAGAAGGGTGGGCGTATTATACGTACTGCTACGTCGCACGTTGTTGCAGCTCCATATGGCACATAGTCCAACTGAACAATCGCGTTACTTCTGCATTAGATGGGAGAAGATGTTGTTGCGTGGTGTTAGGCATGGAGCATCTGCTCATATAGCTTGTAGTTTACGTTCGGTGTGATATCGAAATAATGCACCCTATCTACATGGGCTCGACTCGTTTGATCTGCACGTATTAGAGTATCCCTTCTCGTATTACATACTGCCATTCCCTTTGCAATCTACTTCTTTCGAGGATAAGAAATTGCGAATTTAAAGTTTTTGCCGAAAAAGCGAGTCCTTCATACTAGCCTTCTCAACTTTTCGCAAAATCAAAATCGTGCAATATTGTACCCACAAACTCGGAGAACAACGTGCCAGCAACAGCAGCAGCAGCGCACCAAAATCCGGAGAACGCAAAGCCAACACGGACAGTGGTGGCGGCATCATCTCCAGAACTCTGCCAGCCGAGAGCGACAAATACCACTGGCCTACATAATTCGGCCGCAGCCCGAAAATCCCGACTATAAAAGCCCTTCTAATTGGAAAGCATCGAAAAGCAATGAAAGAAAAACTCGATCCAAATGGCGCCCGCAAAAACCTCTCTCTTTGCATCCATAAACAAAGACCTCCTCTCTCTCTCTCTCAGCAGTACACGCGGCTGCACAGGCGCAAGCGAGAGAGAGACGGAAACCGAGTGTGCGCTGACCGGCTACTTCGGATAAGCTCGTTTTCACTGACCGCGAGCGCTCTTTCCTCTCTGACTCCCCCCCTCTCTCTCTCTGGCGCTTGCGCGCGCGCGATATTTCCATGTCGCGCGCATTTGAATATCGGTTAGCGGAGGCTGCCACAGCGCATCACCGCGAGATTACTCCATTATACTCCATAGACAATGGAAACCGCTTATGTGCCCGTAAATGGCTTCGACTCCCTCACTCAGGCCGTATACGCGTGTGCGCGCGCGGTGCAACGTGGCAGTAGCTATACAGCAACTCGACCTCCCTCCGTACGCCGTTACCCCCTTATGTTCCTTTCGACTCTATGATATTCCAGACGACGCTGACGCCTGCTATACCTTCCATGCAGACTATATACATACGCCATCTCGCTCCCTTCCCTCTCACTTTATATCTATTTCTCTCTAACGTTGGCGCCCGCGCGCGTTTTCTGGCTGTTGGCAGGCGCTTTCGCGGCGAGGGTAATTTTCAATGTGGAAGGGTTTGTTAGACTGGAACGAATTTGTCGGGGGGTGGCTGCATATAGACGAGTCAAAGAGTCTATCTATATTCTTTTCACGCAGATGCAGGACACTTTCGAAGAAAAGTTGACAAAGTTATACCACTTGGGCGCCAAATTCGAATGACATGAAACTGCGACAACAATATTAAACTCAGAAGAAATCGAGAACAATTAAAGTTCTACACTAAAGCGCAGCATAAGGGGGCATAATTGTAGCCTCGGAATGAATGATCATCGCGAGCTTTTAATTTCAAGCTCGAGCGCAGTGGCCCGCCGACATTAATACTCCCGAAAATATAATAATACCGTCGCGCGTCTCGCAGCACCCGCCTCGTCGGCGGTTGTCGCGCGCTTTATATTCCTTATTCCAGCGTGTCTTTTTGTCTCTCTCTCTCTCTCTCTCTCTCTCTCTCTCTCTCACTCTCTCTCTCTCTCTCTCTCTCTCTCTCTCTCTCTCTCTCTCGGTGGCTCCTTTTGCACTACCCGCCTTCCCTGCGTTTCGCGTCATTCATTGTGTGCGCGTGCGTTCTGTGTTCCTTCCTAGCGCACACGTGGACGAGTCGATTTGTTATAAGTATTATGTTCTTCCGGCTGAGCTGCTCTCGTGTAAGTATTTGTTTGGTGTTTGCTCTTTCTCCGTGTAAACAGTCCGCTACTGGCTGCGAACTTTGGAAATTATGATCGCGTAACTCGATACAGGCGCTGAGTTCGGTGTGCCCGTTGAGTTTGGCCAGGAGGTGTCGGACTCGTGCATTAAATTGTCCGAGAGAATTTGGCTCTGCGAGGTCTTGCTCTGGACCTGGCGGATATCGCTTACTCGCGGCGTCTCGAGTAGTGTTGCTGATGCTAGGGGAGGATGTGTCCTTTGTCATTCTGGCCAGGTGCAGTCTGATTGTGCTAATGTGAGAATTACGCTGCGAGGTAACGCCATACGGCTGTCCCTGAATGAATGTATCCGTCCAGTTTATCGGCGCTGAGCTGTAATTACCGTTCTTGAATAAAACTTCTCTGTAAAGCACCGATTACGAAAAAAGACTATGATCGCAGTGAGCTTAGTCCATCACAAAAATGGTTTTCATCAGCTCAATCCTCTCCTCCAAGTTCCTCCATAAAGCAAACACAACAGCAGCTGCAGCGCCGGCGACGACGTACCTGCTCGAGCGAACCGATTAAAAACTTTGCCTCGCTCGCAATCCCGATAATGAAATCAAGCAATAATACACGAGTGCTCGCAACTTTCTCTCGGCGCGCGGTACGATCGACTCTGTTTTCGCACTCTCGAGTCATTTAATTACTTGCGCGCGGAACCGGCTAGTTTTATTCCTTAATCGCTCCATTATGCTCGGCCAGACAATAGGGTCCGACGGTAAATGGCTGCTACCGCCGCGCGCGCGTCCCTTTTCCTCCTCTCGGCGACAGATCGATGCAGGCCAGAGAGTTCGGCAAGTCGTCTGGTTCGCCTCTTCTTCTTCTTCAATTTTTCCGAGAGCCAGCTAACCTGGATGTATAATAGTCTCGGATCGACTTGAAGAAAGGGAGCTGAGTTGGGATGGGACGTTAATAAGTTCGCCGGCTGGAGTATTGCGATGATGAAGGACTGCTGTTGTAGTCGGTATTTTAAACTGAATTTTGTCTGTCGGTCAAGTTGTCCCAGTCGCTCAGCGAAACTTCGTATATACGGCCCGGCGTTTAATTCGGGGTGTTTATTGCGGCATACATTACGGGGATGATCGAGTGTGCAATCCAAGAGTGGGATATATATACACATATCGCTGTATACATGTTGTTATTGTTACTTTTTATACTATCGGTAAAAATTCATGAAAGCCTCGCCCGGCACTCATAAAAGCAACCGAACCGGGATTTCGCGCGGGGTAGGGCGCCAAATAAAAATTCATGGCTAAATAAATACCGCGCCCGTGATAAAAACAACAGAAGAGAAAAATACCCGCCTCGCGTGTATAACGATCGAGACGCTTTGCTGATGCTATACACCTATCGCTTGGTCGTTATACATGTCGCGTGAAAATTGAATCCTACCCTTAACCCGGTTTTTTCTGTGTCGTTTTGGTGCATATTTCATCGCGGGTTCCAAAAACGAACGCCTGCTGCAGCCTCACGTACACACTTCTCGGTCTGGTTAAAGTGTAAATAGGAAAAGACCCTGTCGGAGGTTTATATTTCAATGATCGAGGGGTCAAGTCTATAGGAGCTCCTCGACTGGTGAAAATTATCGAGGGAGGAGGAGGTTCGCGGCTTTTGAGGGACGCTTTATGCCGGCTGAATTTTTAAGAGCTGGCCCGAGGAGTTTATGGAGGTGTGGAATACTTGAGCTGTACGTATTAGAGGGGTCGCAAAAGTTTTTGACGAGCTCACTTATGCCCTGAAATTTTTAGGAGAGTTGCGGATATGCTAGACGGTGCTGCTGCTCTCGGGAAATATTTTTGAATTTTGTTGAGTACGAATCTGGTGGGTATATGTATTACTTAAAGCGACAAAGAAGGGATATGCTCTCGTCGGAAAAGTATACTCGTTCTGGTAGACAGTCGTAACTCAGTCGGTCGCGGCGGCGGGACGATCGAAGCGCGATATTTCCGGTATTCCGCAGAGTAGGTCACAAACAAAAGTACCGAGCGATAATAAGAAACGTCCGATCGAAGAGCAAGAGAGAGAGAGAGAGAGAGAGAGAGAGAGGGAGAGAAACGACTCGACGAGCACAATTCATAATTGCAAAGTCGCTCAGCGAACTCGTTAAGTCCTGCCCCTTATATCTTTGACGAGCTCTCTCTCTCTCTCTCTCTCTCTCTCTCTCTCTCTCTCTCGCAAATGTTGGATAGAGAAAAGTTTGGAACTCATGTTAAATTCATTAAACGATTTCTTACGCGCCGTGGTGGAATTTTTTTTCGGGGGAATTTTCATCGCGATTTTTCCTGGAGGGAAATTTTCAAGCGATTTTTTCCTCGACGCGCGGTTGATTGAATATTTTTTACGAAACATCGAACTGTCAGTCGTATTTCCTAATAAGTATTTCGACGAAATTCGCATGGAATTTTCACAAATTTTTCCCAGAATATATATAAAATTATAAGCTCGACGCGAGCGAAATGATTTTGTCGAACGAACGCGTTGGGAAAAAATTTACACTGAAAATCGTTTTCAGTGAAGTTAATTACACGAAACCATAATTCCGCTGCGAGAGCATCGATTGTTCGCGTTAATTAATTCTTCCGAATTTTCTCCCCGACAGAGCACCAGCGGAGGCGGCAACAATCCATCGGGAAAACAAAAGGGCGATTCGACATTTCCGGCGATCCGAGTTTATCATTTTTTAATGAGAAATATTTGCACGCGCTAATTAACGCTTCCGCCCATCGCACATATCGTCCCTCTCTCGTTATATTTTCCGCCTCGACAATGCACAAATAATTCATCACGTCCCCTTCGAAAACACGACGTGTCTCTATTACATTCCGCATATACGACCACCGACAATCCAAACATGTACGAATAAAAAAAACCACTTGAAATCACTCGGAAGTGAGAAGAAGAAAAACGCTCCTCGCTGAAGTGGAGGAGGAGGAGAATGACGACACAACGACGAAGAAGCCAGCATGGCGGCAGCGACGCAAAGTTCGGGGCGAGAGTGGCGCTACTGCTGATGTTGGGCCGTCTCCCTCTGGAATATTAATATGACGCGAAATATTATAAGCCGCGACAGCCGACGCCCTGGGAATACTAAATATTATCCGGCGAGGACGCGCGCGGCCCCTGGGGGTGCCGAGCGAGCAGCACCGTTTTGGTCGTCGAGCTCGCGGCTGCAGCAGTAGAGACGACGCCGACTCTGCGATGCTGATTTATGGAAAAACGTAAGCGGGACTTTTTTACAAATTGTTTCGAGGCGCGCGATGTTTTCATCTTATAACGCTGGATCTGCGAGTTCTTCTCTCGAAAGTGACCCATGAATCGACCGGAGAGAGGGGCAACGATATTATTTGCGTTGAGATATCGATCACACCGAAAAAACACTACTGCGCAGCTCCAGCGCGCGAAATCTGGATAAGCAGCTTTCTTCGTCTTAGCCTCGCGCCGAGTTTGAATTCAGATGCACTCGTCGAGTGAGAGCATATTTATGGGATATTTTCTTGCGATCAACCGATGAGAATGTCAAACAGAGCCGCGAGTACCAAGACACCGAGAAGAGAATGAGAGGGGATAAGGGCGGGAGGGACTTGGCTGCTCCCTTATCTCGCAATCCGTGAATTCCTCGACTACTGCTGCTGCTGCTGCATTTCCCGTGGGATCCTTAAGTAAACAAAAATATATATGCGTGGATACGTACGCGTACGTGTTCCCGCTCCGTCATTCTCTTTGAATCGCGAATGCCGGGGCGGGTTTTATCTCCAGGATAGAAATTCGCTCTTTCTCCGCGCGCGCGCTGCTCACTGGTCCAGAAAAAGGAGGACTTCTCTCTCTCTCTCTCTTTCTCTCTCTTCTCTGGCTCTTCTGTCTCTCGCTCTCCGCCGGAGGAGCCGAGCCGGCGCGAAAGAGAGAGAAGAGACGTTTACAAGATTCACGGAATTCCCTCAGACTTTTATTAAATTTTAAATCCTTCGATGTTTTGCGAGTTTTCTGCCGCCGCCACCGCGCTGCTTCTTTTCAGGAACCGCCGGCAGGAGCGCTTCGTCTTCTGCGCGCTTTGTTTTTCGAATTTGCGCGTACTTGCTTCTCTCTCGGGGTATAGATGCGGCCATGACTTTTTCGTACTAGAGCGCGCTGCTCTTTGGAAAGCTCGCGATTGGTTCGGCTCTGAATTTTGAATATATAATACAGTTGAGAGCATATCTATGCTGTTAGCTCAGAGTACATTGCAATTGTATACCTCGATCAACCATTTATTTTGAATACGAAGTGAATAATTTCTTTTCAATCGTGACTTTTGTACAAACCACTAATAACCCCTCCTCACGCCGGGGCGGTGTACAGCAGTGCGCGAGCCGTAGAGCGAATTGCGCAGCAACTCGGGCAATTGGTGCAGTTTACACTGATTAAAAAGTACGGCCGCGCACGCACCAGACCTGCAGCCTGCAATCGTCCTCCTCCTACCCTCCGATGTTCTCCCGCTGCTTCTATACAACGTCGCTGTACAGCAGCAGCAGCAGCGCGTAAGCTCGTAACTCAAATTATCGAGGTGTTTCCTACTCTCGGGGAGAAAAGCCGCGCAGTAGGTGAATCGTTCTTGCGATAACGTTCGCCTCGCCATATATACGTGTCTGTACGTATGTCCAGAGCCGGCAACGTTTTATTGGACAAGCCAGAGCGACTTAACAGCTCGTTTTCTTTGATGCCCGATGTAAAAGTTTCCTTATACCCACTACTGCCTCTTGCTAGACACGTGTAGTATACAGTCTACAGTCGTCGTATGTGCCAGGCTTTACGCGGCGTATTGAATAATCTTGACGCGTCTGTATACCTATAACACAGCCCGGCACTGCATTCTCATCGCCGGGAGCTTGTTTTCTTGACCTGAAAAGTTATTTTACGACCAGCCGCGTATACAGCTGTATATGTAGCCAGATATGCGAGGGCTTAGCGTATGCTGATCGGACGATCTATGAGAGATAGAGGAGGCGAGCGCGATTTGCATGGATATGTGTCGCAGCGGCGGCCGTTTTGCTCGCTGAATCTCGATGCGCGCACTTTTATCCCGTTCGATTTTTCCGCAGCACACACCTCGCTACAGTCGGTCTCTTAAAAATTCACGCTTCGACGAATTTCTAATTTCTTTCAATCCGCCCCGGCGAATTAATAAAACTTGAGCAGGGAGCGAGACTCTCGAGTGGCACTGCAGCAGTCTTTGACACGGGGGCGAGAAAAAAAAACAAGATAAAATGCCGCGCGGGCAATCGGAACCCCTGCAAAAATTTAATTAAAAACTTATAACTCCCCGGCAAATCTCGAAAAGGCACGGCGCGTAATTGCGATACAGCGGGAGAAAGCCGCTCCGAACTTTCCGACGCTGTACTGCTAATTGCCCGCGTCCACTCGTCGACCAATGACAAAAAGCGAGAGGGGGGAGGGGGGTGACTTGAGAAATCGCCACAACTGTTTATTAGCACGCGAAGCCCTTTGCGTGTATTTTCTATACGATGTATGTGTGTATGTATAGCGCAGGCAGAGGTAATTAAAATTTTTCAAACTGCGCGTAATCGATGCAGAGAGAGGGAGAGAGAGAGAGAGAGAGAGAGAGAGAGAGAGAGAGAGAGTTTGCAGGCAAGTTATCGCGACAGTGGCGGAGAGCTGCTTCCTAAAACTAATTACGCCGCGAAGCTGTCTTAATTAAAAATGTGTCTGTCGCGCGAGCGAGCGGAGACTTGACGGTGCTGTATCCGACTCTTATCTGGTCTATTATCCTCTGTCAGGAAGATGGGTTATAAATAAAAAAGTAGACGGGCTTTTTGTTTATGGGAGATATGTGTTGTCTTTTATTTTCGAAAGTCCAACTGTCGCTTCCGCTTCTCGAGGCTGTCTGCAGGATAAACTTTTCGAGTTACATATTTATTTCCCTTATAATAAACGTTAATAATTTCGTAAAACTTTGCAAGTTTCTTCGTTTTTCGGACTCTTCTGCTGAAAAATCACAATTTCTAACATAAAAAATGAGCTGAATATACAAAACAGGCCGCAATATTGCAAAACAGGCATCACTTCACCCCTCTTTCCAGCTCGATCCAGTCCGCCATATTTTTCTCGCTCGCGCTTATATATTATTTACGCGGTTCTCCATCGCGTGCATCCCTCGGCTTATTCGTGTATGTGTGTGTATAGGTTCACGCTGGTGGTGGGACGGCGGCGACACCCTTATTACCTCCGAGTCGAGCATAAGCGTGCGCCATGAATATTATGTCATTATGCAATCTTGACGAACGTGCAAAGCCGTGCGACCAGCCAACCTTACACAGCTTTAAATTCGACCCCGTCTGGTGTGCGTCGTTTACCTCCGTTGCCGTCTATATATAAGTACACATCGACGAGGCTTTAAGAAATAACCTTTGGATTTGTTGTGCACGCGGTGATGGTAGTTTTTCTTTTTCGACGCTGTTATACCGTTGATTTGTTTTGGATAAAATTCATCCGCTGTTTTGTTTTGAAGGCCTTTGATTAAATTTCAGCAAATATGCTGAAATTCTATGCTGGTATTTTTTAATGAATTTTATTCTCCTGTCGGACTGGATGTAAATTTTTTCGTGGAGGCTCTTTCGTTGAACAAAAACAAAAAAAACACACAAAGCTGCATTGTTTTGTTATTTTATCTCATTTGATAAATCTTGAATTAGCGTGTGTGTATGTACATTTTGCGAAAAAAAAAACAAAAAAATGCTAAACCTACATCAGTCGAATTACTCTGCCGCGGTTCTTTTTCCATTATTATTTTTCAACAAGCTCTTCACTATTCGCTAATCCAGCATATACAGCATTAAATTTCCAGCTGCGAGCAATGTATGCGTATGTAGTATGCGTTTCGTGCCGGTAATTCTTCCTTTTATTCACTTTAACAATGGAATCTCACGTGCAAAAATATATTGATTCGCTTCAATGAAACGTGAAGAGCGACTCGTTGAAAACAAGTAACGTTTTTGAAAGCTCAGTCGGCATACGCGCGTGCTCTCGAAATGGGCGAAATTTAGCAGCGCTTTAATCGCGACGGATAGCCGAGCACTTATTCGACTAAAGCTCGAGAGATTGCGCGATTCAGGTGGTTTTCGTGCGTCGAATCATGTTTGCAAGTGCATCGAATTTAACCAGTACCTTTTTTGGGACAACGTGTTGACGATCATGTCGCTAACGATGAAATATGCTTTGCAGATCGCAACTGATTTTCAGCGGTATAATTGACTCGATATATATACACACACACACACACACACACACAACACATTTCACTTGGCATCACTTTTCTGTTTAATTCGAAATTCCGCGTGAAAATACTTGCTTTCGTAATGAAATACGATAGAAATGTGCGTGCATCTGACAACTGTGGTCAGAATGCACGGAATGAAATGATTAAAATTGCTCAACGGATTAACAACATTTTATATAGGTACCATGTATTTTCATCCTTTTTCATTTTTCATTTTCAGGTTTCATTTTAATTTCGTTCAATTCCTGCGAAGCATTTCCACCGATGCATTATTCGATGAAATCGCGATGTAACGTTCCTGCAGCTACATTTTTCTTATCAAGGCTTCTAATATCCGTGATCTGCCGCATACGCGAACAATCATACGGGTAATAATTTATTCAAAGAAATAGCCTGCAATATATCACGTTCAGACCAATCCTGACAAAAAATTATTTCTAAAGTCGAATAACGAAACTCGCGGCGTTTCAACAACTCAATTCCTGCATCCAATACACGCGACTCGCCTCGCCCATTCGACTGTAATAACAACCGGCGAGCCCACGACCGCACACCTATAGCAAAGATCTCGGCGTCGGCTCGGTGTTTCCGGTCTGTGCGAGCGCCACGTCATTATTTGCGCCCTAAACGCCGCTGCAGGTGTCGCTGCACGCGAAAACGCAGAAATACTTTTTCTCCCGAGCGCAATAAGTGGCGCTTATTATCGCTCTTTCGCGATTTTTTTTGCTTTCCCAACTCCACATTATTGCGCACTGGCGGCTCGAGCTTTGATACTTTTATTCTATATCGCCTGGTGTATAATTTCGTAATAATTATACAATATTTTCTTCGAAGTCCTACAGTTGCATGATTTTCCAGTATTTTATAAAAACTTTACTACAAAAAAAGAAACAATCAACATGAAATACAATATACTTGCGCCATGTTTTCTTACGCCATACAACTCGCAGAGTATTTTTATCAGTGAGTTCTAGCAGCACGAAGCAGCATTTTCAATCTATTGAATAAAATTGAAAAAATAATAGCAACAAAAACTCAACTCAACGACAAGCTGCCAATTTTCTCCCATATGGCAGCAGTACTCCCCAGCTTCTCTGCTTCCAGCGTGACGTTTGAGGTTTTCCTCCGTCTATGTCGAGGGAGTCGCAGGTGGCAGATAGCGCGCGCGCAGATTTGACTCTCTTTCCAAGACAGCGACCGCAGCTAAGGGAGCGAACCGCCTGCCGTTGACGCATAAACCAGAAATCGCTCGCTCTCTCCCTCTCCGTGTCTATTTCTCCCTTTCTCGAACTCACCGTGTCGGCGTGTATTTATACGTGTGTGTGTATGTATAAACTGGCTGCGCAAAACAAATTGTTTGCGTTCACCGTTTACTCCGCTGATTGCTCCAACTTTGATTCTGCGGGAGCTTTGGTGATTAGAAATTATCGAAAGTTGCCGCACGCGCTGCTGGTGACTACGCCTGTTTGTTTGTTCTTCTGAGCTAATGGGGCTTGAAAAGTTTGTTCCGAGAGTCAAAAGCGGCGAACGGAGCTGCGAGCGAAATGCGCATAATTTACAAAACTGCATTATTGCGTGCCCGCGTACATAGCCGTTTGGTATAATTGAAAGGGAAATCGGATATAAACGAACAACGCGATTCAATTAACGGACTCGAGTACTACGGCTCTCGGCTGGGTCCATTTCAATTCCGACTTCTCGCGAGCCAATCAGCCGAAACCGCGATTACCGCAGTCGAAAAAAAGAACCGAGAGGAAAGAGAACGCAAAGAACCCCCCCCCCCTCTGGGGCGACTGATCATCCCGGCGTTTACACGCTACACCTAACTCGAATAATCTCTCTCTCCCTCCATACCACCGGTAGGTAAAGCGGCCGCTTTCGCGCTCCAGCGGTAGCGGCGAAGACACACAGCGTCTGGCCTCGACAGGTGTATATAGGTAGAGAGCGAGCGGGAGAGCTGCTATAGGGTTCTGTGCTACTGCAGCGGCGGCACGTCGTCGTCCGGCTACACGTCGGCTGCAGCCCGATATCGCGCATCGCCGATCGAATCGTTCGTGCATGCATACTTCGCCCCGGCTAATTTCGAGCCGTTCTCTGTGCGGTGTACCTGCGACTGCCACGTGCCGCCGAAGGCCAGGAATCGCTGCCGACTGACGAATCGGATAATCGAGTTTAAGGAACTCTCTGCATCGGGAGCGAGGATAAGCGTTTTTCCTTTTTTTTCGACCTCGTCTCGCGCTGGCTCAATTTGAGAGCAGCTAATCATTGCCGAAGTGTACGTACCAATCTGCCCGCAGCGCAAACACGCCGGTGGGTCAAAAAAAAAGGGTCCGCCGGGGGGTTCGGGAAGAAAGCCATCCGTTTCGGCCACAAATCATTCGGGAAGCGTGGCAAAATATCATAAACTATAGCTGCCGCCCCCGGCTGCATGAGAGCTAGAGAGATCGGGCAAGCAAACACGCGCGTGTAGACTCGGCCGCAGAAAACGATTAACGCGGCAATATTTCGCTGCAAGAGGGACAGTGCATACACGTATACGTACGCGCACCTATACACGCAAGTTTGCGCGGAAAGTGAGCATCGCAGACCTCAAATCCGACCGAGGGTGCGGGATTTCTATAAAGCCGGGGGAAATAGAGAGAGAGAGAGAGAGCCGAAGATATAGGGGAGTTGGCTCGCGTGTTAATCTAGGCATTACGAGCCTATGTTGTACACTACTACTGTGTCGGAGAGTCTGTGTGTGTTCTCTGTCTGTCTGTCTGTATGTCTCTCTTTCTCTCTCTCTCTCTCTCTCTCTCTCTCTCTCTCTCTCTCTCTCTCT
>QLYP01000576.1:44076-56090 GCA_016647725.1 Nasonia giraulti
GAGAGAGAGAGAGAGAGAGAGAGAGAGAGAGAGAGAGAGAGAGAGAGGGAGAGAGAGAGGATGTTTGGAAGTGGAAAATCGCGCTGATCTGGAGGGATGCTTTTATTAGGGGCGGATTGACGCCTGCCTTGTTTTAGACTGTTTGATTTGCATTAAGCTTATTAGGCCGTTAATTATGTACATCGTTTCGCTTTTGTTCGAATGAATCTTCGTTAATTCTGATGCGCGCGTGCGGCCCTGAAATTTAATGCAACTGTGATCGATCGCCGGGAAGTGAAAATAATATAAAAGATCTCTCGCGAGGCTGCGTCGCTTGCACTCTGGGAGAGGAGAGTTATCGATTCAAGAGTTCTTGTGACACATAAAATAAGGTCTCGACCCCCACCTCCTCTCAACAATTATTCCCCACAATCCGCTCTAATGCCTCTCCTCGTTTAATACCTCGTTAGTACGCGCGAGCGCTGCAAAAAGAAGAGGAGATGGAAAAGAAGAAGCTCGAAAGAGGTGACGAGCAGCAGCAGCAGCAAGAGAAGGAAGCTTAACTTATATATCGTCCCATTGTTCCGGCAATCAAAACATTTGTTTTTCGCACTGGGCTCTCTACTTCGTATTTCAGGTCAGCGCCTAGAAAGAGTGTCATTATGAAATCCGTCTCATTACGACCGCGAAGGGATTTCTCGGTGAAGTTGAGGGGAAAAAATGTAAATCACCGCCTGCATCCACTTTTATTAAGCGCTAGAGAAGCGATAGAGTAGAGCGAAGAGCTTTTGTGTAGTATAGTCGGCAGCGGGTCTCTAATGACATCGATAATGACCGGGGGGGGGGGGGGGGGGACTGATGAGGAAAGGAATACTAAGCCGTGGACTGGAGACAATCCTCCGCTTCAAAAGGCGAATATAGGCACGCGGGAGTGTATGCGGGACTGGATATATAGAAGCTAGGCACCGCTGACATAGGGTCGATCTGCCTTTTGTTCCATGGCGTATTCCCTCCCTCTTTCTCTCTATACGTGAATGTGAGTGTGTGCAAGTGCGCGCGAGAGGGAGTCCCCCGGTATCTATTCTCTATACCTCTTTTTTCATTTTCCCTTCCGTTGCTTCCTAGTCGGACGTAGACCGAGCGGGCGCCTGGAGTTTGTTTCGCCGCGAGTACGTTCTATATTGTGGATATCCGCATTGAAGTTTTTTTTAATAACGTTTCAACGTTATTTGAAACATTTTCTTTTGCCGTATAAAAATTAGTACATTCTTTTATTTCCTTTATTCTGTACACAGTAGTTGCATTATAGATATACACACATCTCTTCGTGGAATTTAATTTTAAAATTAATTTTTCCACATGTGAAATTTCAATTTTAAATTCTGAACTACTAATACGTACAACTACTAATAATGGGTACACGCGCTCTCGTTTCACATCAGCTCTACCATGCACGTCTAATGAAAAAATATCTGAATTTTAATGAGTACAAAGGCTGATTAAAGCAGGAATTTCAGGAAAAAATGTTAGTCTCACAAAGTATCCAACTTTTTGCATAAGCAGCACAATAACAACCCCCGCAGCTGTCCATCTCATCTCGTAACTTCATCCTCCTTCCGGCCGACGCATCAGCCCCAGCAAGCTCCATTCTTCCTTCCTTCCTCCAGAAAATAGCCTCGCGAGAGTTAATGGTCTCGTTTATTATTTCTCGCCGGGTGTCGTCGCGCTCTCTCTCCTCTCTTTTCATCCTCTCTGCCCTCCGCTGGTCCTAACCCTGCTTCCGTATGCACACACGCGCTGTGTGTGCACACACGTGGTCGGCACATCAGCAGAGAGACGTTGTTTGTCCTTTAAGAGGAAGACGTCGTCTTTCGCGCTAAGAGAAAAGACGCCGGCCAGACGTATTTTGCCGACTCTTTCAGCGGAGCATCCTTTCACTCGCCGAGCTTCGGCATTTTTTCGGTCCGCACTTTTTTTTGCCTTAATGATTTAAGGGAAAGCGGCGCTACAGTACTGTGTATACACGCATTCGCGGACGCTCAGCGCTGCAGGTATGAAAGGTTCGCGACGTCTTTTTGCGCTGGTCTTTTGAAATCCCGTATGCGAATTTATTTGCGGGACTCGCTGTCAGGCTTCTCTTTTGTGTAGCGTGTAATCGCCTATCTTCGTTTTATTTTCCCGGAAGGCAAAGATCGAGCGGATATGCGCTTTCGCTTGATTTACGAAGTAGGTGTAATCAGAAGGTACGCAGGTACAGAGTAACGGACAAAGTTGCGAGCCGTGCTGAACTTCTCGAAAAAACGTGCGGAGGGGGAGAAGACGTGTAGGTTCTTCTGTGCGCGAGGCCAACACGGTACACGGGGGAGCGATGTGGTTAACATCACGTAGTTGTGGTCCGAGAGCTGCGTCTTTTTTATCTACCTCCTCTCGATCCGTCGAGATCTGGTATCCATTAGCCGGATACTTTGCAGCGCGCCTGAGTCTCGAGGAGAAAATTTTACCCGCTGGGATGGAAACTTTGACGTTGAGCTTATTAACCAGCCAAGATCCAGTTATTGTTAATCTTGCGCTTAACCGAGAAAAGAAAGAAGTTAATTCGACGCAAATCTTTCCTCCGTTGAAACGACAGGGATCGAAGACTGGGTGAAAGGATTCCAAGTTGGATTTGCAGATTTTTTTCTCGAGCAAATTACAGATGGCAGTGCATCACGTTATGAAATCCGGAAAGGTAGTGAATAAAGGGAAAACCTGAGGATAAAAAATAGCTTTTGTACACCCCTGGTCGTATAAATATTTACGCGATGGACCATCAGAGCGTAAAGGGAGAAGACGCTGTATCGAATAACAAGACGGCGAGCAGTAAAACAAGCGAGTAAGCACCGGCATCCCAAAGTTAAAAAGGTCTCGATGAAGACATCAAAAGCCAGCGAAGCGCGTAATCGGCACACTTCCAACCTCTTGCTCCTCGATACACACACACACACTCTAAACTATATACGCACATCCCGGTATATCGTGTTGCAGATATATATGGGGTCGTATAAGGTCATAACCAATGCGAGGGCATCCCTTCCGCTGGAATTACGACAAACGCACTGGAAACTTGGTAAAAAAGGGGGAAAGCCACGCCGTGTACCAAGGACCTATCGCTAAATCTTTCGGGCTCGAGATTCTTTTCCCCGGAGTTTACGGCTCGCCGCGGGGTGAACCGTTCGAGTGAATAAAATGGAGGCGAACTCTGGCGATGCGAAATTTTTCCACTGCACTGGATGATTTACAATGGGAATATGGCTGCTTGCTTACTCGTAAGGCAAAATGTCCATTTCTTATTAAAATTCGGCATAAGTGGAGTCATTAATCTCCCGCGCGCTCGCGCTTCAGAAAAAAAGTTGACACCTCTACTTCGTCAAATTGCATATTCACTCGACGGTGGCGGCGGTGGCGGCACATACAGGTAAACGAAACAGGTCCTCCCGGACATTTTCACGATAATAGAGGCGAGAGCCCCCCAAGAAGCTCGAGCGAGGTGAAAGATGAGGCCGCGCGGTGGAGCTCCACGTACATACACACACACACACTCACGCTCGCGCGCGGCTATAGGTGTATAAAATATGATGCTTTTAAGGCCGCAAGCTCCCGAAGCTTTTGAATTTCACCGCTCGAAGAGAGATCGAAGCTTTCTCTCTTATATACAGCCGCGAAATCAAGCTCTCGCGCGCGATTCAATATGCAAATATCTCTTCCAAGCAGAAGAAGAGCGAAGAACGAGAACCGAGGAAAGAAAGAATGCCGGATAAAAAGGGGAGGGAATAATTTAGACGACGTTGATGAGAGACAGAGACTGCTTCTCTGCGCCCTGCTGGCCCTAGCCCGATGAAGGAAGAGAAAAAAAAAGGAAAAGCGCGCAAGGTGGAAGTTGAAGGAAGCGACGGCGCAGCCAGCAATCTATATAAGCCGGAGCGCGGAGAATAATTTTATCGCGCTATTTTCATTATTCAGGGCGTTAAAGGTAAGGGATGATGGGTGTGTTATTAAATTGCTCCGGAAAGCAGCCGGCTTTATTTATAGTCCCTTTTCCCTCTCCGCGGGAGAGCGAGAGCACCAAGTGTATAATTGGCACTCGGTCTGCTGGCTCCTCCGTCGCTACTGTCTTTCTTCCTCCTCTTATCTTCTATCCTCTCTTCTTTTTCAGCCGGGCTCATGCTACTTTTTTCGGTGTCTTTCCTACCTGGGCTTAATTAATAGCGAGTGCAAGGGGCTAAATTCTCGCGTACCTATATGTCAGCACATGTGTGTCTACGCTGCGGTACTTGATCGCCGCGCAGTAACATTCTTTACACGTCGCTCGACGTCAATTATAATTGAATCGAGAATCGCGATATGTTTCAGTTGACGAAACTAAATTCTCCTTTTTTCTGATTGCAGGTGAGAATCCGGAACAAAACTTCCATTATACGCATTGCATTAAAGGCAGTGGCTTAACTGTGTGAGTACCAAAAAAAAGTATTTTATATAACACTCAGCCATCAACGTTCTCGTCGCCACCGGGATGGAACAAAGAAAACTCACCGCGAAAACCGCGCTTTTTCAGATTTCATTTCACAGCTTTTGGCCGCGACTATAAATAACACGCACATACACACCCACATACATACACAGATACGTAGCCTCTCTCTCTTTGTGAGGACGCGCGGAGCCGAGAATTCAATCAAATTCGAGCTCGCGCGCGTCACGGACGCAAAAGAGCTTTCGAAAATCCTGTGTGTACAGCTTGCACCGGAGACAAAACAGTATTGGGGTCGTGTTTAATTGAGCCCGGTCTTGACGATTTGAATAAATTGCGCTCGCCGGCCTCGTAGACGAGATGAGGAGAGCTGGAGGCGTGGGCTCTGTATTCTTCCCCCTTTTTTAAACTCTTGATGGATTCTTTTGCCGTGTATGCGTACATAGTTCAGAACTTATCGACTGTCTTGAAGCGCCTAGAATAATCTTTGAATCTGAAAATAGTTCGACGCGCAATACGCTCCTACGGCTGCTCTGTTATTCCTGTTAATAGCCCCTGCCCGCAATAACAATATTGACTCATCGCGTGAAATCCGAAAACGAGTTTGTTCGAACAGTCGCATTTGCATCCACCTCTCTCCAACTGGATTTTTCACTGTTTTCCAAGCGTCTGCCGCATCGGGCTTTAAAATCTTGCGGAAAATGACGACCCCATCCAGTGCGTTGGGGTAAAAACATCGTCAAATCGGCTTTCGCGCCACCGGGGCTGGAGTAGTAGTAGCCGGGCCGATGTAACGCCCGCTCGCAAATTAAGCTTAATCCCGATGTAAATCCCTGATCTGCCTAGCAAAACAAACACGCCGTGCAAATTAGATGCGCCGCTGCCGGCGGCAGTGTAAAAAGAGCGGGAAAATTCAAATTCGCACGTGGGAGGGAGGATGGGGAGTGTTGCGAGGACGCATAATGCGATTATACGCTAGGCGCCGAGGTAGGGACTATTTTTTCTGCCAAATTTATGCCATCAGAGAGCCGAGGCTAGCACAATATTTTCTCAGCGCAGTATAGTCGAGAGGGGCTGCGCTCCGATTATTATCGACTGCTCTGCTCTTTTCTCATCGCTCCCTCTCCTCGTATTTAAGTACCCTCTAGGACTTTCTCTTTCTTTGGCCTTCCGATCTCTCCTCGTCGTCTTTTTCTCTCTCTCTCTCTCTCTCTCTCTCTCTCTCTCTCCATTCCGTCGCGGCTTTTCCTGCTGCAGCTTCCTTTTTGCAGCTCCGACGAGACTTGGCTCGCTACTGCTGTACGTATCCCACGCCGGAAAGAAAAGTTTCATCGGGGTAAAAGTATATCTTCGGGCTGCTGCGCGCTCAAAGGCGAACCGCGCCGCTGAATTCTCTCCTTTGGCCGCGTTGAAAAAGTTCGTCCGACGAAGCGAAGCTGGATCTTCCGTCTTTCTTCGCGGGTGGGAAGGATTTTGAGCGGCCGTCGGAGGTGAAAAACGCGAACGCGCGGGCTGGAGTGCGCGAGTTCGAGAACGTAATGGAACGTGATTTATACCTAACGCGGAATTTCACTATACGGAGTTTTGGCGAGTGAAAGATCACTCGCTTGCTGCGATATCTATAGCAAGGGCGAAAACACGTCGAAAATTCGATCAACGCTCTAGTAATGGTATTCGATGGAGTAATTCGATGAAATAAGGCGGTAATATTGATGCTAACTTTGTAGAGCGCGCAGTGCCATGGATATCCGTTTATGATTTTCTGCACACCTTAGTTCTAATTTTGAATACCAAAGTTTTGATCGGGTTATCGGCGCATTATAGGTCATTGAATAATTGATGATTTAGAGACTACTTTCTAAAATATTGTGAAGAACTAAAAACCGTAGTGAATCCAAATTAAAGTCAGACCGAACGAGCTACGAAAAATTATAGTTGCAGCGCAATAACGCACGAGCTGGAGAAAAACATCTTCCCCCTATGCGAAGCTACTTGGCTACGCTGTTCATTTCATTTAATTTGTCGGGCAATAAAAGCCTAGGCCAGGAAAAACAAAAAGTAACAGCCGGCCGCGCATAAAAGCACCGGCTGAACGTCCGTCAAGGCAAATTCCCGGTCCTCTCTCTCTCTCTCTCTCTCTCTTTCTCTCTCTCTCTCTCTCTCTCTCTCTCTCTCTCTCTCTCTCTCTCCCAAGACACTAACCAGACCTAAACAGCCTTTTATCCTCGCAAGTAGCCTCTAAACTGGCATCTCTCTCTCTCTCTCTCTCTCTCTCTCTTTCCTCTTCTAGCGCCCACGCATATACAGCAGCCAGCGGTCTGCACGCTTATGCTAACCCGAAACCCTCGCAACGAAACGACCTCTTTTACGAACAATTCATTCCGCCTAGTCCCACGGACTTCCCGTTCGCTTTATATTCGAATAAATCCCTCGATCCTCTGCCCCCTGCGCTGCCACTGCTGCCAGTGCTACTGTTTCTCTCTGTCTGGCTCGGCACTGTGCGCGCCTCGTAATCGCACCGGCGGCTACAAACGCATAGTACGGCTCGCAACGCGGACCAAACGATGCTGCTGCTACTATACTCGTTGTTTTTTTCCAGAGCGTACACATGGTTTGTCGAATCTCGGCGGCTCTTATTTTTTCGCCCCGTTTTATTCGAGTCCGTTCGTACGCGCTGCTGCGATTCCGCGCCTCTGCAGCGGACTGAAAATGCGCTCGGCAAATAGTTATTACGATAGCCGAGGAGAAAAAATACTCGCAGGCATTGCCATTTCGTCATTTTGATTAGCGAGCCGCTTAGGCGGGAAATTCGAATTAGTTTTATTTCTTCGCTACAGCAGAATTGTTCAACAATTATTTATCCATAGATGCATCTGTACCTGTGTCCCATTCCGTGAACAGGCTGGCTCATAGATTATGCGGCGCCCCTCGACAATCGCCGTGGCAGAGCCGACTCCGCTACTCCTAACCAAGATAAATTCGAGCGATTAAGAACGAGAGGCTGCTGCGCAACTACGGGCAGCAGAGGCAGCCGAAGAGAGACGCTGATATGAACGGATAGAGGAGGAGAGAGGAAGCTCGGTAGACAGCGTGGCGAGTATAGGTGCGTGCTGTGCAACGGAGAGAAAAACGCACAGGAGGATTGTAGAGGCTGCTGAGTCAAAGAGGAAACCGAAGCGCTGAAGAGAAACAAATTGCAATATGAATTTATGAAAGAGTGTGTAAGACGATTAAACTGATGGGAGCTTAGTGGACTAATGGCAATTACGAGATTAAATTTGTCGAGACTACTGAATACTTTTGGAAAAGCTCAATAGAGAAGATCGAATCGACAGTTTCGATCTTTTATTGACGGCAAAAGATTATCCGGGGAGATCGTCGGAATTTCATTGTCAATCAAGCTCAAGTAAAAGTTGGATTTCAAATCGGGCAGGGCAATATCGTTGATTATCGACAGATATTGCGAAACATAATTCATGATATCGAGTTCAAAAAAGAAACTCGTTTCGTCGATGAATTGAATTTTCACTCAAGACACCTCCGACTGCGCCCTTTCTATTCTTACAAGACCTAATAAAAAAGGCGATCGCGCGCGTCGATCAATTCCGAAATTTTGGCTAACTGCTGTCCTTAAAAAGACAAATGTACCGGCCGAAGCAAGGGGCTGTAGAGATCTCGAGCGCGGAAGAAGGGAATGAAGAGAAACGTAAGAGTCGTTAAGAGAGAGAGAGAGAGAGAGAGAGAGAGAGAGAGAGAGAGAGAGAGAGAGAGAGAGAGAGAGAGGAATCCCGAGAAAGAACAAAGTCGGAAAGACACGATTGTGTAAGACTGCGCGGAAGGGGATAGTCAGAGGGAAATATAGCGCTCGAGGGTCGAACCAAAGAATTACAGAGTCGTAAAAGGAAAGATAGCAGCTAGAGGAGAGAACAGGTATAGGTCGATACATCCGCATCCCGCGCACGCGCTCTTATTTATATTTAGGGTGAGCCAGCCGTATATTATACATTCGATGCTGCATTTCGTTATACCTATAGCTATACGCACGTCGACTTGATGCGGATTAAGCTCTCGAGGTATGACTCTTAAACGTGATTGCGATCACAAAGCTGACGCGCAGAGGAGAGAGGTGGACTAAAAGAGACACGGCTGCATTAGTTATTACCGCGGGAGGAGAGCTGCAGCTTGCATGTCAAGGAGATGCCCGAGGCCGAGGGAGCTTTCGAGTATTTAAACAAGAATGAGCGCGCAGAAGGAAGGCTCTCGTGTAAATCGCGGCCTCGGGTTCACAAAGACGGCTTTATTCTCTGCGGTTTATTGAGAAATGAAATTTTTACTCAATTGCACGCGATATTTTCCTAGCTCTTATACTTCAACATACGATATATATCGTACAGCCGGCTGCGGATACGTCTAATAATAACGGCTAATTATTCGCCGGCCGATCGATAGAACAACTGCCGTAAGCAAACTCATAAATAGAAGCCTCTGACACGACGATGCAGTGGGTAGGTGTACATTTTCTGACATAATTATTTCATCAGCTTGAAAACAATTGCAGTAACGTGATATCTCAATTTTCGGCGGTAAATTCGAATCTCGATCCGACACGCGCCCGGCAGAAATTAGAGTTTAATCGGCATCTCGTTGCTCGAATTACCCCATAATAAACAGCCATTCAGCCCGCGCAAAATTCATTTGCGAGACGATGACGCGAGCAAGAGCTGCTGCGCGTACTTTTTGTCTCGGGGCTGCCGTGCATTTCCGATAATAGAGTGGAAGAGCAGCAGCAGGAGCAGCGGCTAATGAAAATGCATCAGGGGCTCCGGAGTATTTTCTAATGTGCGCCACCCCGCGAGGAGAACAAACCCACTCGAATTCTCCCTCTTTCAAATACACTTATCTAGATGAATTTCGACAGTTTCCTGCGATAAATAGAGAGCTGCCGCGCAGTGCTTCAAGGCGAAAGGACGAGTGTAGCGCGCAGAGGAAAACGTCGGGCGAAAAGATATATAAAGAGAAAGAGAGAGGGAGGTTCAAGCAGCGCGAGATAGCTGGAGCGAAGGCACCAGCTGTTGCTACTTGTGCTTGCAAAGTAACCGACTTATATTTCTCGAGATTGAATTTCCTGCTGATGATGAACATTTTTGGCGCGGAAATTAAGCCTTCTTATCGTTCTGTGTTTTTATGTCAGAGCATCGACAAATAAAAAAAAAGGGAATCGAACGGCGAATATTCTATCCACACGGCCTCCGATAAATAATATCCGAGTCGCGCGTCCAATTAATAAAGCCGAAATAGATTGAATTTCGCACTCGTACACACGCGCTCCCTTCGCGAATTCGAACCGTGGCAGTTTATCTCGCCGGCGCAGCAGCGGCGGCATCCCAATAAACATTCATCAAAAGCAGCGGCAGGCGCTTTAGTGCATTAAATTCAGCCTACTCAATGAAACAACAACAACAACAATAAACGATACACACACACGTATACACCTTGCGCGAACTGGGCCACTTTCCTGGCCGGCCCGAGGACTATAACTCACTCGATGCGCGGCGGTGCATTCGCGAATGGTATATAACGGCAGCAGTGGAGAAGCTCAGACCGTATAGTCGGACGAAAATGTGGAGCGTACGCGCGCGCGAGGTGCGTGTACACGCCCTGGTGCGCGGACGAGGGACGACGAGTAAGCAGAAGCCAGCAATGCGTGCTCGGGCTGCTCTGCGTCCGGCTCTCTCTCTCTCTCTCTCTCTCTCTCTCTCTCTCTCTCTCTCTCTCTGTACTGGGTCAAAACTTCAAAGGATACGAAAGATCGTGGCTGGCTTTTAGTGATATTTGTTTCTCGCGGAAACTTTTGAGTTTTGAGCCAACCGACTTCTTTACTTCATGCGCGCTGGCGGCCTTTCGAATTTCGATTAGCCGAGCATTTGCAGAAAGTAGATAAGGCTCGGGACTGTTCAGACGCTTCGAGTATTTCCCTTTTCTCTATATACAGGTAAAAGATACCATTACACCTGTATTGAAAAATATTTCCTATTGTAGCGAGTCACCCATCGCGTTTCCAACCGCACGGAACGATCCATGCATCCGCAGCGCCAGCCTCGGCTCTCCGATCGGATGAAGCCTTCCCCAACGCGAATAAAATATTCAGACACCGAAGAGCCGGGCGTTTGTTCGAGGCGTTCGCTTCTCGCAGCAAAGGGATAGCACAGCAGCAGTAGCGCAGTGTGTACCGCTGCGCGTCATTCCTCCAGGGACGCGCGTAACTACGTGTGGGGGCTGAAGGCGACAGCAAGGATGCTGCGGCTGCATAAGGCTGCTGTACGTGTGCGCACCTGCCTCAGGTACACAGGGATACTGAGCGGACGTAAGCCTCGCAGCGCGGGGCTTTGAGCGCAGCTTTTCGCGTTGCTTATGAATGAGCTCCGTGTGAGGATTTGATTATGTTTTCCGAGAGAAGCTTTCCTCTATACGGCTTTTTTTATTCGGTGTTAGCCGGCGACTGGCTGATCTTTTGGAGCTGCTTTATACCGACGTTTGACCAGTGGCCGAAGTGCAAGAATTTTTCATTTCGTCAGCAGCAGCGGTACTACGTCCAAGAGTTTCTGTTCTTGGTTTATTGATCCGGGGTGTTGCTGCTATTTTCAGCAAGATTATACATTATGCAGGTGCCGATCGTTTAATTTTCGACTAAATAATTACATTACGTTAATCAAGATTAGAGTAGACTCTCTGGCATGAGAAGAAGCTCCGCTTATTCCTTTATACACTACTCCACATCCACTGTATCATATTTTTTTTCCAGAAGCACACGGTATCTCATCCACAATAATGTGATTGCACAATTTCATTACTTTGATCACATTAAATCTCCGGTTCGTTATCCCAGTGGATGTATGTATAGACATTTTCGCTCTCAGGCGTAAGTCTTATCGGAACGAGACGTGACTGCTAATTACATACACACAGAGAGCCCCCGAAGCACGTGACTCTGGCAAGATCCGCGTCGCGCATCTCGTCACAGCGCAGCAGAATGATGATAATAACACAACGACTCGTTTCCCTTGCAGCTGCAGAAGCCCAAAGCCGTCTCCTGAATATAAGCGCACCTTGAACACTAACGGCAAACCGCAGCGATAAAGAACTACGCGCCGAGGCATAGATTAGCCTGAACATAAACGCGATTAACGAGCCACTTCGACGAGACAAAAAGCCGCAGAACATCGGCGCCAACAACAGCAGCAACGCCGCAATCGAATCGCGTTCGTTCCGTTTGTCCGTAATAATCGACTCTGCGGTTCGTCGATTCTTTATCTGGTACGCGTGTACGTGTGCATTTCTCCTCTCTCACTCTCTCTCTCTCTCTCTCTCTCTCTGTCTCTCTCTCTGTCTCTCTCTCTCTCTCTCTCTCTCTCTCTCTCTCTCTCTCTCTCTCTGTCTCTCTCTCTCTGTCTCTCTCTCTCTCTCTCTCTCTCTCTCTCTCTCTGTCTCTCTCTCTCTCTCTCTCTCTCTCTCTCTCTCTCTCTCTCTCTCT
>QLYP01000576.1:58638-80740 GCA_016647725.1 Nasonia giraulti
CTCTCTCTCTCTCTCTCTCTCTCTCTCTCTCTCTCTCTCTCTCTCTCCGTCTCCCTAAAAATTTGAAAGTCTAAAGAGCTTGCAAGTGCTTAAAAATCTCGCAGACTCCATCTCCCCGGGATTAAATCCGGCTCTCCGCGCGCTCTTCCCTTTCCGAGAAAAAGAAAAAAAATATAAAAAAAAGGGGAAAAAGGCGCTTCCCGGGGGCACTGACAAATCCGCGCCGCGATAATGAGATAGGCGAAGCTATACTACAGGGGTAATCCCCGCGCGCAAAAAGTTACGCCGATAAATCGCCCCGAGATTCCGCGCTGCAGGTATGCATGCGCGAGACAATGGGAGAAACGCGAGAGAGCGCGCTTGTGCGTGCCTCGAGCGACTAATTGTTCGCCGCGGCCCTGCGCTGCTGTGTACGTGTATACGCGAGCGCGTTATGCATTTTCGATGAATGGCCGATGTTTGCCGTTCCGTCTGGTATAATAAAGCTTGATGTGTACAGATACATCGCACGACTGAAGTTTCAGGGAGGGGAGAGCGTTTTTTTCTCTCTCTCCCCTCTCTCCTCTCGCGTGGAATTAATGGCGGAAACAAATTACGATATACAACGCAAGCGTGTAAGTGCGTAGCGAAAAATCGTAAACAGTGTAATTAACCCGAATAAAAGCAGCGCCGCGCGTGTGCTGCTGCGGGATGAACGAAAAAACTCCTAAATATAACAATTTAATTTGGCAGGAACGCGCGTAAATTGCATTTTCGTAATTTAAGAGCGCGGGAGAGAGAAAAGTGGGAGGCGGATGGGACCACGGTGTAAAATCGTGCTTTTAAAAGTAGTACGCCCGATGTTTGGCGAGCGTTGAACATATTTTTCCAGGCCGCGCGTCGTGTACACGCCGATTCGTTAAACCACTTCGCTCATTTTCAGCTTTTTTTTTAATTATTTCGGGTTTATCGCGGAGTACGTAGGCCGGGAAAAGCGTCTGAATAATCGAAATGACCGGATCACTCTCCACTCACGTCTGGTAGACATTTGCTGCGTTGAATTTTTAGGGCTACTAAGATGATGGTTTTCCGGAATAGATGAGGAATTAATGCCGCAGAAAAGTGGAGCACTTGGAAACACAATTGCTGACTATTTTGTGCCTGAAAAGTAATGAGTACGAAAAATAGTAATATTTAATACTATTCTAGTTTGCTCGAGAGAAATGAATAATGAGATTTGTTTCCTCCTCGTTAGTCAAATTATACACTGAGAGAACTATATATTAAAATGTACTACATATGTAGGAAAAATTACTATATTAGATAGTAACGACAGGCCATACTCGCTCCATGACGATTTTTACTATATTCATAGTAAAAATTGTTAGACTTATATTAAAATTTATTACGTGTTTACTAGAAATTACTACATTATATAGTAAAAATTATTTTAAGAATTTCTCCGTGTGCCAGAATTTGAGGTTATAAAGTTGATTTATGCAGTAATCAGAGACCAAAATATATAATTTTTTGTTTATCTGATATTATTAATTGATAAAATATCATTCGCTGCTATTATTTATTAAGTTTGGTCAATTTATTATTAATATTAACTCATGAGTAAATGTAATTAATATATCAGATTTGAAATTTAGTATATAACAGTACTGTTTGGCAAGTGGTCAGCGCGCTCGACTCCCATTCCAGAGGTCCAGGTTCGATTCCCGTCGCCGCAGAAAAATTTCTTTCATTCGTTTATTTCTTTCACTTAACAACATTAAATATCAATAATAATAATAATAATCATATTCGAATAAGCGCATAAAATTGGCTAGCAAATAAAATAAAATTTAAAAAAATTTCATTTCAGTATAGAAATTACTATCTGAGATAGTAAAATTTAATACAAAGCAAGTATAACCGTCCGTTACTATATAATATAGTAATTTTTCCTGCATATGTAGTAAATTTTAATATCTAGTTTTCTCAGTGTAGGATACTAACCGATGCAAAAAAACCACTACGCGCCAAAACACAGCTCTGGAATAATTAAATTACCCGCAGCAGAGAAGCATTTTGATACAAAATCAAACTACACGTCCTTAACCTTTGAACTGCCCAAGCGCACTGCAATCTTTCCCCCGCCCTCTCTCTCTCGCACAAAACCGCTCCGAAATCCACTATAAAAGCGCACGCAGCGAGAGAAAAAAAGCGCAGGAATCCTAACGCTCAGCTCGCGGTACACCGTTCGAATAATCGAAATTGTCAGCGCCACTGCGGCATTCAGCTCTTCACCGCTTGCGATTCCGCGCAGTAATTACCAGCCCATCAAATCTCGCGACTCTCACCGCAACGATTATTATCATCGCCAGCTCGCGCTCAGGCCCGAGTTTTTATTCGCGGACAAGCGCGCGGGCCGCTTTTTTCCCTCTCGACGAGTTCGATGACGAATCGCGCGGATCAAAACCAGGAATATTGCGGATCTCGATATTAAAAGAAGCAGGAGAAATTGTTATTTTTTTCCTTTTTTTTAGTCGGCTCTGTATCGTTGCGATCCTTTTTTTGCGCTCGCGACGAGGCAATAACTTGCAGGCCCGAACGCGATGAAATTCATCTCGACTTCCGAGTGATTCGGCCTGGCAAAGGGTCAAGCAATTTTTATACATTTGCGTGATTGAAAGACGGGGACAGTTTTATTTTCTTTTTTATGGGTAGAACTGTTTAAGAGGCGCGTTTTACGTATAGTTTATGTGATGCCGAATCTGGTATTTTAATTTGAACGTTTCGGAGAGGGATTCGAGAGGTAGAATTCGGCTTTTTGAAAAAATTTTTGGTTTCGTAATTTCAAGCTTTTACGGCCTGATGAAAAGCTTTCAAAGCCAGTGTCGAAAGTTTACTCCGTGATTATAATTTCGAACTTTTAATAAAAACGCGATGTGCGCTTTAGAGTACCTAATAATAAATTGATTAAAATTTCCGCTCATATACGTCGAAAAGCCCTCTGTCACTTTTCTCCATCGGAATGGCTCTCGAAAATTGAGGTTCGGAAAAACCATAATTTCTATATATAATATACGTTACATCGGCCACGTGCGTCAATACTCGTCAGCGATCATTCTACCGAGTCTCGCCCTCCCACGCACACTGCAAGCCCTCGCACACTCTCTCTCTCTCTCTCTCTCTCTCTCTCTCTCTCTCTGTCCTCTCGCGAGGCATAACAAGTCGCACGCATCGACGCTCCTGTAATCTCGTTCGTACGGTGTGTACTCCCCTCTCGCTGAGCCTCTACACTGGCTTTATAGGCAAACTGCGTCCGGAAAATGCTGGCGCGCATTCGGCGCCGTGTCCGGCACAAATAGCGGTACGGCCGAATACGTAAACAGGCCAGCGATCCGTGTCGCAGATAGCGGGCACAGTTACAGGAATCTATTGTGCGCTTGAAGAGCCGCAACGTACGACCGTCGCTTCGAGAGAGAGAGAGAGAGAGAGAGAGAGAGAGAGAGAGAGAGAGAGAGAGACAGAGAGAGAGAGAGAGACAGAGACGGCCTCGTCAGATTGGAGGAGTGACGGGAAATAGGTCAGTTTTTTTTGCGAGACACACGACGGGAGAAAAAAAGAGCGGGCGACGCGAGCGAGAGCTTCTGCACGCGCGTATCGAATCTCAATGAGGTAGGCTGTTTCGAATTTTATTCCTGGGATTAACTCGGATGCGCGAGGCGACGCATTTTTCGTTTCGGGATTACCGAAAGATCCGGACGGAATTAGCTGCACGGCTTCGCGTCCATAGAATCTTGGCTCTTTGATGATATTCCGAGGGAATAAAATAGCGCGCTTGACGCTCGACGCGGGCGTTTTCGTTATATTTAGAACGTCGAAAGTTCAAATGACGCGCCACTCGATTTGTTTTTTTTTTTTTCAAACTTTCAGGGCTCTTTCATACGTCACCGGCGCGCTCTACTTTTTTTCGACCTCGTTTTTGTTTTCAAATTTTCGAAATCGCAAAAAAATCACCTCATATATTCGCAGTTGTACGCTTAATTGAAATTCCAGTTACTGGTCGAGTACGAAAAAAGGCTCCGAATAATTGACAAACTCTCGCTTGCAAATGCAAACAATCCAGAATAATAGACCATTAACCCTCCCCCACACACACATTGAAATAGAAACGAAATCGATAGCTAGCGCTCCTCGCGCGCGCAAATCCGGCCATTACGCAAACCGAGCAAACATAAATTCCAAAATAGACAATGGCGAGATAGACGTGTTCCCGCGTTACATAATACGCGGCCGGCCGGCCGAAAGATCAGTAGTAAAAGGCACGCCAACGGTCGCTTCCTGAGAGTAATGGGAATTCGGGGGTTGCAACTGCCCCCCCCCCCTCGAAACTGTAAATTTGTTCGGACGAAAGGCGCCGCCGGAATCGCGGGGTCCACACACATGCGAACAATAGCCCTTCTCGCGCGCGGCCGTAGATTATTTCGGCGCGATCCGAAAAATGATCAACACAATGATTAGCCCCCGCCGCTGCGCGAGACCGGGCGATGCTAATGAGCTTTTTCGCTTCTCTGTTATAATGCTGTATACTGACGGACATCTTTTGTCCGCGACGAACGTGTGGAACTCTACGCCTGATGTACCATACAGTGTTCAGAAGTTTTAGAGGACACTGATGATGGAAATTAATGCGGCCGCGGGAGAATTAGAAAGACTTAATTTTGACGAATCCTCTATTCCTACAGCTCCTATTGTGCATGTACATGCTTGAGGAAATGAAGGATATAACCCGTAATTTGACGTTCTTTCGTAGTAGGTCCGGATTCGTCGCTCTGTTTACGTAACGAAGTGATGGATGAGTTATAGTTTATACAAATGCGCGCACGTATTTCAGGGGCTTATTGTCCAAAGCCGAACTGATCAACTCTTGGATATGAGCTAACGAACGGTATTGCGCGCGCGCGCGCGATGCGATGATTGATTGGCTGCCACACGTCTGTAACGCGGATATCATCTTTCGCTTGTTACCCAGTTGCCATTTCATTACAGTAGGATTCATCCTTCCCTTTGTCACGAGTATATCGCGCGTTAATTTCCTAAATGTTATATGAAACGATGAGCGCGCTACGTGTGCAATGACGTATGTACAATGATCGCTTTTGACTGTCTAATCCAGCCGCGCCGCAAGCCCTACATCCATGACACGCATACGCGTTTGTGGAGCTACATCCAGTGTGCTAAACGCGATCAGCTGCTGCTGATACAACATCGCTCGCACGATCATAGAAGCCTGATAAGTCCTCGAGGATACAGGTGAGCGTATCCGATACCTTAGCCATTCTTTGCCAGAGAATCGCGTATACGTGTTACGCGCACTCGAATAACCAAAGCTACACAGCGATAGCTCGAAGGGGATCGCGAGCGCGCCTCAAAACCTAAGAGCCGGCCACGTATACATACACAGACATGGCGAGCAGGAACCGTAGCTATCGTCCAATCAGGGCAAAAGCAGCCATTCCGCCAGCAACGCCACGGATAATGACGTTCAGCAGTCGTGTGCGCGCTGCCATGCATCGATGGTCCGCACGGTACTTCCGGACGCACACGTGTACAACACTGAGGGAGTGAGGTGATTCGAGGATACGGCCGAAGCATCGATGCCCTGCCGGGCCGCGTATACACTGCTTGAAATGCACCCTGGGCATTTGTGCGCTGCTGCTGCTTCTCTCCCTCTCGTTCTCTCCCCTACAGCTACTTTCGTCATCCAGCTCTGGAGGCAGCGGCAGCGCAGCATCAGCAGCTCTCATCGCAATTGTGGCCCTTTAGCTGCTGCGATATCGCGGCTCTCGCTCTGTATACACGGAGCACGGAGGTATGGAGATGCAATATAACCGGGCGTAAACAGTAGCGGAGTCACTGCTCCCTCGCGTACAACTCGGGGCCGCAACGGCCAATGGAGCTGATTATTCGCGGGTATTTGAAGACGCGCAAATTACGCATTCAAGATCGCGTGCAGCTCTCGCTCGTTGGTCACTTCTAGGGGTTATATGAGCGAGCTTTTGGATCGGATCTCGGACGATGCTTGCTCCTGATGGTGGCTGCAGCTAAGCTGTGTCGCTGTTGTGATTGGCCGAGCCGCATTCGCGCTTGATGCGATTGATGCGGGATTTTACGCTGATTGCTGACATATACCGTTCCGGTGGCTCGCGCTATTTATTTTCGTTCAGCTGCACTTTCGAACGCGATTGCCCGACAGAAGGCTGTAATTGGCTTTTGTTTTTCGCGATCACGCGAATCGACGCCTCTGGACGCAGAGCCGAGATTAAACGTCGGGACTCGAAGTTCTATAACATCAACTCTTCAGTGGTCGCCGACTCCGAAATTCAAACTTCGACGTCGCAGCTGCCAAGTCCGCGCCGTCATATAGGTGTGAGAGCGAAACTAGTCTCCGTACTCTACGTAAAGTTCTTACAATTGATTACTTTCGCGCGCTCGCATATTACAGTGCTTTTGACCATGCTAGTCCGGTGATCCTTTTTCGAGGCGAGCGTATGCCATGGTCATCCCCCGACGTCAGAGGGAGTAATCTCGAGAGCACCGACTCTATCTGCTCGCCGGCTGCTGGAGGATTAATTAATTAATGGATATCTTTGAGCTTTGAATGGCATTGATAGCCTTTAATAGCAAACGCAATCTTGGGATGAAGAGCTCGAGTAATCAGTTGGCCCGCTTAGCGATCGTTTTGGAAGCTACATTTATAATATGGTTGGATTGGATTTCCGTTTACTTTTTTCTATTCCAGAGGCTCGACTCATTGGCAATTATCGGTTTGAAATCAACGTCGGCCCGAATAAGCTCCGCAGGTATTCAATAACGATCGCTCTTTCGGACACGGTATATAAATAGCCCCGCTTGCCAAAAACTTGACGACTCCATCGGGCACTGAACGAATATTGCATCGGCAGTGTGAAATCTCACTCCCAACCTGCAACTCCTCTCCGTTCTCGGTGCTCTGCTCCACCCCGCAGCAGCGGAGCAGCAGCATGCCGGCTGCCGGTCTGGCCGGATCGATGCAGCAGCGGTGGCGGCGGCGGCAGCAGCGCCAGTGGAAATGGAGTCCCGAGATACTGCTATGCGAGACACGCTGCGCCGGGGGCGGCCGCCACATCTCGGGGATGCCGCCGACGACGTCTTTGTCCGCAGTCGCCGCTGCCGCCTAGCTCTGCATTCCGCGCGTGAGCCGTCCAGGAGGCGGCTGCTGCTGCTGACCAGGCGCCGTGCGTATTGTAGGAATTATGGGGGGGAGGGGTGGGCGAGTGGCCGAGGTGAATGTCGTTTGGCTAGTGGGACACGACGCTTTAAGGTGATGGCTTGATAGCGAATGGTCGAGAGAGTTATGGGACGGTGCGATTGGTTGGTTGAACAACCTGCTCGTGGGCCGCACTGGGTGCTTTGATGAAATGTTTGTTTATGCAGGTGGGAGAGTCGTTCGACTGATTAAATGTTCCTGTGAATCCCGAAGAATGGTTTTGAAAGAAAGGCGCGATCGATGAAAGATTTCGATTGAAAATTGATTGAATTTAGAAAGCTTGACGGCAAAGAGAGAAACAATTTAATGGACGAAATCCAGTTTTTCGCTCGGATGATTTGCAAAATATCATTTGCGAAACAAAATTAAAATGATATTCTTTGTACGGAGTAAAATTTATTCTCTGGTAATCGGGCTGCCCCCAATGCTGCAGGTCATGCCCACCACCACCGCGCGCGTCTATTGCGGTTGTGAAATTAGGAAAACAGACTAGGAAAAACGAAAACAATTTCACTCTTCCCGCGCACGAACAAGCCTTTTAATTATTTAAAAAGACTAACGACTGTAAATAGAAGGAGACGAGGAAAAATTCGCCGCGAAGAAGTGAAAAAGAATTTAATTAATTCGGCCGCTGCTTTTAAACGAGAGACAGAGAGAAAGAAAGAGCTGCGCGCGGAAAATAGAGGAGATATAGAGGAAGAAACAATTTATTTTGATTTCTCGAGTGATACGAGCTTTGTATTTAATTTTTTCCATTATCCTTTGCTTATTCTGACTAGTTTTATTCATATACACTGCATACACGCGCGTATTTTATAATTAAAAACTCGACCGCTCGAACATAGAATCCCTCTCTACGTAGGAGCTCGCACGGTGAAATTTTATTCCAATGAAACTATTCATGCCGCAATAACTGCAATAATTCGTCCGCGCGCAATCCTGGCTCACCCCCGAAACCCCAATCCGCTCATCCATTCTTCCGCGCTGCGGCTCCGACTTTTCTCTCCCGATACATTCATTACCGGATAATGCGCTTTCCAATACCATATATTCGTCTTCGGGTGTCGGCTCGCGGTAATTCTCCTCTCAAGTCCAAGTCGCCTCCTAAAAGCTCTCGATCCATCTCCATCCGCATTATACTCGTTTCCTCTCTTGCAGCCCACTCGAGACTTTTCCAAGGCTTCGAGGACTGCAGCGCTGTATTTATGGGCAAATATCTGGGTGGCATAGGCATTAAAGAGTTGCGGGCACTTTAACAGCTAATATCGTTGCTATGGGTTAATTAAGTTGAACTTTGCTCGCGCGCGTGGAGAGACTGAGGGGGAGAGCGCTGCACCCGAAACTCGATAAATTCGTTCGCGGCACGTAACTTTAATTAAATCACTTATGGCTGCTAGTCGAAAATCATTCGCGAATTAAAATGCTCGTTTGCGCATGGATTGTTCGAAGGATTTCAGAGCTTTTTGCTGAGAACAATGCGCGTACTTTCTGTTTGATGAATAATTATTCAGATGAGTTTTTTTTTCACTACGACCATTGTTGCGTTTTTGCTATTCATAAATCTGTAATACTGGCTATTATGTATAAAAAGCTGTATTGTGTGATCATAACCGACATTTCGTTCACTTTTGTGACCAGTTGCTTTTTTCTGATTCCAGGTAAGGGTAGAGCAGCACGTCCTACTACTATTCTGAAAAACGGAACGCCTGAGTAAGTGAAGCCTCTCGTAACCCATATGACTAACAAATAAGAAAACCTCCCCGGCAATCGATGTTCATTACAAAATTCCCTGCGCTTAAATTTATCGAGCAAACTAAACATAGGGCATCCCCTTCTTTTTTTTCACATCGCCCCACCCTCCATAAACAATGACGAGCGCGACAACAAAGCCGCTGCTTTTTTGCGCGCCGATTTTAAAACGTCAACGTCACTCCAGCCAACCCCCGTCGTCCTTCGTAAAAAAGACACGCGCTCGCGCGCAAGCCCAGCAAAAGAGAAACAGCGGCGCTCATTACGCGAACGACAAACCATCAATCATTCCTTTAAATAACCGCGTAGTAAAAGGTTTGTTTGAACCTTCCTTTAGCGTCACTCAACGTTAACAATCCACGAGTATACGCGGCATTATTGTAATATTTGAAGCGTTGAGACGATAGCCTCAATATTGAATAATGGAAGTATGGGTGGGTAAGAGAATCAGCATGGAATAGACGGCCATTGTAGAGGTCTTTACAGCTCTTACGTAGGCTTGTGCATGCGCAGCATCCATCTTTATTGTTATTATTTTGAGGATGCTTTTTTCGGAGTTCGTCAACGCGAAGGTTGATAGTATCGGAATATCGCTTACTTGTGTCTAAAATTATACCATCTTCGTTAATCCGGGATTATCGAGCATTCAGAAGATTATTGAAGACACTTCAAAACGTTATAGCGGCCGATTTTCCGATATCTAGCCCGACACCACTGTCAAAGATACCTCGCACCGAATTATTTGTAACTTGATCCTCCTACCCCTCATGCACATTAGTCTACCCCGTTCCCATACCCCCATAGAACACCGATATCCAATCTCTGCTCATTATCTCATCTCCCGATCCCATTTTTTCGTCTTCCATCCGCTCATCCCACATCTTCCACCAATCCACCCCCTCCCCTCTCCCATCGCACCTATCCGGCAGCCGCCTCCATCTCGTGCACGCGTTGCATTGTCTGGCATTCGCGCAATGGCGCTTTACGACAGAGACACGTCTGTCATATGCAATAACGTAAGATAACGGATGGTTTATGGCTGCACGTTCTCTCGAACGAAGCCAGCCTTTCACCCTTCGCAGGCATCCCGCTGCTCCGACCGCGTCGTGAGTCGCATCGATAGTTCGCGCCCGCCTGCTGTGTTTGCGCCCGGCTGCTGCTGCTGCATGTCAAAATGGAACTGGTAGAGCTCGTCGTCGGCTCTAAACATAACCATAAATTTTATTTTGAGTCGCCCGGACGATGATCTATGGCGGACGGCTGAGCAATGGGCTGTGCGGGATTTCGGGCATACGTTTTTCGAGGAGCTGACGAGAGACTGCGCAGCGCGACAGGATTGAAAATGCCCGGATTTGCGGAGGACACTCGGGATTTTTATTTACGACCATGTTGCGCGGAAAACGCAGTATTATGCTCTGCAGTAACGTGTTTTAATAGACGACCAGAGTACACCATCGAACTTCTGAGTAAACAACCAAATTCCATAGTTGTCCGCTTATTTAATTCTTAACTCCTGACACACAAGCAGTGAGGGAGAGAAAGAGAGACACGAACCCAATTACCGCTATCGCGAAATTCCACATCCGGTCCACGTACGCCGCTACTCGTTTCGCCTCGCGTCCGAGAATCTCATCTCACCCCCGCACACACACGCACACAATACCGGCTATACGAAATCGTGCATTCGACATGCGCCCAAGCCCTAAAAGAATAAGGAGCCCCGTGATTTATACTACGCTATTTCCTCTTCGTATACACTTCCACCCCCTCGAGAGGTCGTAACGCTGTCTAGATGCGGCGACACGCGAAAAAAGCATCGAGACCAGTCACGTGAACCGTCAATTCCTGCGAATGTGTATGAAGGGGGAACACGCTCGACTGCTGTTGCTTTTGCCGCAGTATCGGATCGAGCTTTCGCCTCGTACCGATCACAAGTAGTATAACAATCGTATAAGGTCAGACGCAATAACACCGTACTTGTGCAATTACGTTGCACGGCACGAAAATTTTACAGCTAGAGCGAGAGATTGAAAGGAATCCAGCAAGTCCGCGGACAGCGGCTATCTGGCCATCCTCATCTTCCGCTCCGCCGCAGCGGCACGAGGGTAGGACGGGAGGACACTGCTCCCGCAGCAATTACTTTCGCAATAGTCGCAGCAGCAGCAGCAGCGGTGGCGGCGCTGGAGATGACGACGTGGCTCGTCCATTGTTCTAACCTGGCGATTAGGTGTGTTCCGGCCTTATCGCCGGCTCGGCTTCTGTGTTTCAGCTATATAGTAACGAGACTATTACAGCTCTGGCGCGTCGTCATCCCGGATAGCTTTGGGTCGGGGGATATAAGGACGCCGAATGAGTTAACCAAGATGTGCATAATAGTTGCAGGCTGTGATGGGTCTTCGTACATGCAAAATGCTCTTCGTTTATTTTATTCAGACACCTATTCTGGTATGAAGCTCACATAATGGATTATCCTATCCGATATATTTCATCGTGTGGGAATAACTCCACGACTTATTCAGCAACCATGAAGCAAAATATAGATGTGGCAAAATTCACCTGGAATCCGTTTACGTCAAAATACAATTAGAATGTCTGACGAGTCCGAAGTTCTATATTAATTTACCTTGTCTGCGCCAACTCCGACGTAGATTATCGAGTACACCATATCCAAATGAAGCGTCTAAACTGTTTCCCTAAGTTCAATTCCAAGATAACTAACCCATTTCTCGATTATAACTAGGCTCGCTTGCGGGCGGTGCATAAAGTCCTTTCCCTATTCGCACGATGCATCGCGACTCCGATTGCAATTGTAATTGTCGATACAGCAACGGGTTTCCTCTTGCGCGTCTTGTTCTCTCTAATTCGGCAACAGTGCCGCTACGATTCTCCCCTTCCCGACGATGTACTACTCAAGGGCTTCTAATGACGGCGCTATGCGCAAAGTCCCCAAGGAGTCCGCAGTCGTAAGCGGACCTTTTGGCTCCTCGGCTAATTGAATTTTTGAGGGTTTTTCGTATATCAAAGGGCTGTGATGGGCCACAGAAAGAGGGAGAAGAACTAACGCATCGGCTACTCGATGCGTACTCCTTTCTTCTTTTCGCGCACGGCTCTATTGGCCTGCTGTTACACGACGACGTCCCCGAGGACAGTTCGCTTTCATTCTCTGCTCTCAATGGAGGCTTATAGTCTGCCGCACACTCGACTGCGGTGGTAGACGTAATAGGAATTATTCATGTCTTCAATCTCTATTGGTATATATTTCTCTCTCGATTAATCGAAGCACCAGCCGTGCTGCTTTAAAGATTTCTTTCGGAAATAATTTTCGATACGCGAATCAATAAGTAGATAGAGTCGACTCGGCGGCAATTTTCTTTCCGTCGCCATAAGTCTTATGCGAATTGACCATCAACGACAGTCCTTTATTGCATAAATATTCATTCTCATCCGTCGCGTCCATTTCCGCCTTTGATTGTTTCTCTCAAGGACGGACAGCCGTCGTCCCCTTCGAGGGAAAAAGCGGAGAGACAATGCCGATGACGAAAAAGGATTGATTCGATTGTCCGAGGCAACCCGCTGGAAAACGACTTATGTGGGCGCTTCTGCCTCACCCCGTGCAGCACTCTATTTTCCTTTCATTCTCCTCTGGTATATTCTTTCTTTTTTCGAAGGTACTTCGGCTTCACTCTATTGATCTTTATTATTCCATGAATAATCTCCGGGTGAATTGGCGAACGAGTGCGCGATGCGTCTTATGTAGAAAATGGAGTGAATTTCACGGGTTGTGGATTTGTAATTTTTTGCGGGTATCGAAAACTTGATTGAGTTTCCTTCATCGGATTTCCAATAACATCGGATTTGTTTCAATCATTGATCGAATTGCCGACGGTGGACAAATCCAATTCTCGCCGATTTCGCCCCAAATGCAATTTTGTATACCACCACTGGACTGAAGAATCGATATCCGCGTCTCGATATCTACTTACAATTACAAATTATCAGCCGATGCTTATTTGGAAATCGACCAAATGCAATAAGAGCTTCTTTTCTCACCGAATTAGCACATTCTGATTCCCGAAATACCCATATCGCAGCTTCCTTTTTAAATCCTCGAACTCTCTGCATCGCAAATAACCGCAAATAAATCATTATAGAAGTAGGAAAACAAACAATTTTAGAGCCAGCGAGTAATCCCAGCGTGCCCATAAAAATCATCGAAATCCCATCAGCCATTCGAGCGGGCAATCGAGCCTCCGAATCTCCGGAATAATTATACTGATAAAATGGCTTTAAAACTCTCCGCTCAGACGCGCGCTCAGCGCGATAAAGTAATGGAAACGAACTCTCGCAATCATTCGCACGCACTCGCGCACACACACGCATATGACCGTCGGCCCATAAAATCAAAATTGCGTTAAACAGCGACGGTGGCGTCAGGCCGCGAATTTACGTCCGATCGTAAACGCACCTTAAAACGCGTATTTCTCCCCAGCTCCTCTCTCGTGAATATATAAATTGCCGCGGCGATGCAGGTATTTCGCGCTGGCGGGCGGCGCGCGCGCACTCGATGCAGAATAACTCGCATATACGCCTGCTGATCACCGTTAAAGTCGAGTGCGCCCTTCCGCGAGTTCATATTCCGGTTCGTTCTCGCTCTATGCGCTACCTATAGAGCAGCTCACGGCACGGATACGCGCGATGGTATAGTGTTGCTATAGCTTATTTTTTTTTTTGCTTTTTCTGCGATTTTTATTTCGGCTGCGGGATCCGTGAAATATAAGAGAGCGGTTCTATAGATTTTTTCAACGAATAACGGGTCGATGGTTACTTTTTCCTCCGCGAGCGAAAATTGCTCTGGTCTCTTTTCTTTTTCGCGGGATGTATAGCGAAATCATTGCTTATTTTTCCTCGAAAGATTAGACGAAGATCCTAGAATTAATTCTAAAACCGCCCACAGTGTTGTGATCCGCAGCTCGCTCCAAAAATAAAGCCAGCTGGCCAAAATACCAGCCAATTTTCTCGACCGCGGTCAGTCGAGCTCCTCTCAAAATTAGCTAGCCCGTTATCTCCGACCACTCGTCCCTTTTGACTCGCGCCAACGCAGCAACAATCTCATCTCGCCCTGCTCTCGCTGATGCAGAGAGGACCAGCTCTCCGCAGAAAAGGTTACAATATGCAGCGGCTCTGCATAGCCTCGCGAAACGACAAAAGAGCAGAAGCAAAGAGAGAGGGGAGGGGGAGACGCGACGAGAGTTCGAATGAAGCTACATATAGCGGCGCACGCGCGACAACAACGTAAGTTTACGAGCATCCGTTAACGCACTGCAGTTGTGTCGTAAAACGCGCTCGGCCGCGAGAGCCAACATACACATAGAACCGCCTCGCTCGCACACACGTAGCTCTACGTACGTGCGATGCATATTGCCCGGGCGCATGAGAGATTACGCGCTCTAATTAGTTTATCCGAGCGCGATTCGCTTAAATGCGCGCCGGGATTTCGCGCGCATTAATCATAGGCCGGAGCGATCGGCCAATTAGCCTTTTCGGCTTTCTCTGCATGCGCTCGCTCGCTCGCTCGCGACGAGATCTGCCGGCGTATACGTTTAACTGGTATGGGCTATATGTATATGCGCGCATGTTATATGGATATCATGCCGGGCGAGAGGAGGAGAGGTAGGGGGTAGAGCGCATTAATTAAGTGCGAGCTGTATGTGTGCCCCTGGCCTCGGCTACCCGCCAGCCGTGCCTTTTGTGCGGAAGAGTGAGCGCGTGACGAGATGTTTGTTGCAGACGCTATGAACGAGAGGTGATTTAGCTGCAGCCTCGATGAAGGAAACTCGATTACGGGATCGAGCGTGTAAAGATTTGTACTTTCAAAAGCGCACCTATAGAGCATTTTCGAAAGGTTCAAGCATTAGCTGCATTGACGTCTGCTCCTAAAGACGAATCATTTCAATTTTCCTTCAATATATATAGACGATCGAGAAGTCATCGACGATTATATACACCCGACGATAATTCACTCCATCGAGCGTAAACCAAGATAATGAGCAACAAATGCATCGTCATCAGCGAGCTCACCGAACCGAAAGCTTTGCTGAATAAGCGACGCAAAAAGGAAGGGCTACGCAGCGGAAAAATGATTTCGAATCATTTTAGCGGACACTGTACTGGTCGATCGTCGCTGCTACGGCATACACGCGGAGGGGAGTGTAGGAGAAAAACAAAATTACCGCAAGTTAATCAAATTCTTAATTATCAGGCGAGCACTCGCGTAAGCATATGGATTTGCGCGCGGTGCCGTGTGTACGCACGAGACCGAACAAACCATGAGTCCGGCAAATTGACATTGAATAATTGATTACGCTGCATTTTCAAGCCTCTAACGACACGAGCGTGTGTAGCCTTTACAGGTTAAAAGCTGCGCTGATTTCGAAAGGAACGAGCAACTTTACGCGACGCAACGCGCGCGCAGATGATTAAAAATTCTTCAATCACGTAGGCACACACAGATTCGTTATTTAATCGACAGTGTTTACATTACAGAATTATTTTTCTATTTTCATCATACTTTTGGACGCGTTTTAGCAAAGCTATACTCGATGAAAAATCACTCAACAAATATCTAGCATTTCTGTGTTGTATAATATTTACTAATCCAAATCTACCAACCCTCGAAACCAAAAACAAAACCAAACTCTCAACGAGACAATAGAGCCCTCAATAATAATTCAGACAATGCGAGAGCACGCGCGTAGCCTCTAGCAACGTTATCTCTCTCGAGTGGAAATAGGAACTAGGATAGGGAGGCAACGACGAAATCTCGCAAATGGAGACGGTCGATCAATTATCAATTACCCAATAACGCGCTGCTGCGAGTGCGCCAACGCTTAGGTTGTAATTCGATTTTCCCGCCTAGCGCAATCCGAACGCACTAACGCGCATCTACGCACTGTACACACGAAGAGTCGTCGTCGTCTGGAGGAGAGATTGTGTACACAGACACGCGTAATTGCGATCGTTAAATCGTTCCGGACCGATTTCTATTTCTTCTTTACTACCGTTTTTGCGTCTGATAGGTTGTTACGCGCAACATTTTTCAGGGGGTGGAACAAGGCAGGGAGGGGGAGAAAAATTCGGCGGAAATCTTGCGGAAGGAGATAATGAGAGCGAAATTGACGGAGCTGGATGGGGCCGAGAAAAAAATGCTCGAGGGGGAAAGTTGCGGTGGGATCGGAAAGGCGCTGGCACGGTGATGGCTTTGCGATTGAAGTCTGTCGGAAAGTTTGGTTGATGTGCATGCAACGGCTTGATTATTTACGGTTGAACTTGCGTTCTAAGCATTCAAAGATACTATTTATTACTTTCGCGTACGTATATGATATTTCCTCTTCTGTAAACAAATTTTCTAGGAAATGGAGAATGTGGAATTGCGCGATCATCGAACTAACGTTTTGTTTTCGTGAATATGTGCTGGAAAATTGCTCTTACATCAGCATAACTTAATTTTTCGAAAACATTCTCATATAATTGGAACAATACTTGATTTTCTAGATCTGGTTTGCTAGAATATATTTCCTAGAATACTTAACAAAAATCTAATACAATATTTATATAAAAACGTTTGCATCACGGCTGTGCCCTAGTGCTATAGTCTAATATATTGTGTATAACCAATCTCCCGCGTGGAAGACGCGCGTAATTTCAAAAATCAAACGAGCTGTTTTCAAGACATAATAAACAGCCTCTCAATGAAGTCACTTCCACCTGTCTGTATACACACGTTGCACGCAACCCTCGCTTATTAAAATGCGGCGCTACCGCGAGCAATTACGAAACGAGTGGCAGCCGTTCGCCTGCGTACGCACAGGAGAGCAGTATAGCTGGGCGTATACACGCTAATGTCCCGGCCCTGCGCTGCTTATCCAAAAATTACAGCTCCGCGCGCATTCGAGTTTACGAGGATTTTCGGGGCCGGGATTATACGCGAATTTACGCGCTGGTCGGCGGTTGTTTATACTTTTTCCCCCTTTTTTTAGACTAAACTCTCGCTATACGCTCATGGAATTTACGAGCACGTTTTTAGTAACGAGCCCCTCCGTTACTTCTAACAAAGCTGCCGACGCACATTTTTCGGGGATAGATATAAATTATGTTAATTTAATTTTCCCGGGCACAGAGTATACGTAAAGAGCGTTCTCCTCTCTCGCGCTGCCGTTCTAGTAATTTAATCCCACGACCGTTTTATGGACTGATATCCGCATGAGAAAAGAAAAAAAGAAAAGAAATTAACGAAATCTCGCGCAGGGTGTCTGAAGAAACGGTCTTATGCTTATTTTCAATTAACCTCGGTCAAGGCTGTCCGTCTCCCTGCGATACCGGCGGTAATCCGGGCGCGGCTCTTTTTTTCCTCGCATGCACGCGCTTGTCGCACACACACACACACACAGCCTATATACGCACGAGCCACCTGTGTCTCTCGGCGTCGCGCTAATTCGCGCCGGAGGATAATAATGAAGAATAACACGGCGCTTCGTGTAATACTAATTTTCTCGGTCATCTAGTGACATTCGTTAAAGCCGACTGGCCGTCGCGTTCTGAAAAAGGCCTTCAAGTGGCTGGCGGCGCAAAAAAAAAGAGAGGAAGAGACAGAGAGAAATAGAGTGGGCGGAAGCTGTGCGAGGCGTAATGCTCTTCTGTGTACTCACTTTTTGCCTGATCTACTTTCGTCTGGCTCGGATTTTGGCTGTGTTAATTTTTAATAGGTTGAGTCTCGAGGCCACAGTGCTTTTATTTATATCTGCCGAGACGTGAAATCTTCGTCCGGATAAATTATTATTCATCCATTCGCAGTCATTTGGGACAAATTTTATACGAATCAATTTTTGACGCCTATTAAATCCTAGCACAGCAGCCAGCAGTGCATCAACCTTGAACATAGCGATAAAGAGCAACGACTACATCCCGATCGGGATATGAAGCGGCGACAGAGCAAGAGACAGAGCGTTGTACAGCTGAGCAACCGTAGCGTCTCGGCGATACGGGAGAGACAGGAGAGACGAGTAACGTCCGATAATTACGTATGAGCAGTAAACCGTGCGACCTTATGAAGCCTCCATACAGCTATACGTTCCTCGTTTTATAATTTTTCGAGCGTGACGCGCGCGCCACCTGCAAAGAGAAAAACGGCACCGCAGCGAGCGCTGCCGTGCGCAAAAAGAGAATGAGAAGAAGCCTATACGCTCTCTTCTTGCCCGGGAAAAGCATGTACACAGCAGCAGCAGCCGACAAGAGGGAGATGGATAGAGCTGAATGAAAAGGGAGAGATGATACCGGCGCGCGTCGAGGGTAAAAACATCCATAATCTGTTCGTTTTAAAATTAATCCGCTTCGCGCAATCTTCCGCGCCGCGAAATGCGCTTATTCTTGCTTTTTCTGCGCGAGAGATGAGACTGGGCTGCCGCCGCTGGCTACAGTGCATCGTCGAAGGCTTAGAAAATTAGCTCCTGTTTGGGAGAGAGGAGCTTTTTATTAACGCCCGCACGCTGATTAAAAGTTTATTAAACGGGCTGCAGAGGGAGGGAGATAGCGCGCGAGGGATGTGCGGAGGAAAAAGGAGGATTCCGAGCGTGAGCTTTTGCTCTATTTCGAGTCTGTTTTGTATAGAGCTTGGATATAATTTTCCACCTGAGTGGCCACAACCGGTAGCAATGGTTTTCTCTTTGTCGTACAGTGTCGTTTGTTTGTTTTTTGGAATGATTTTTTATTGACTCTCCAACGCTTCAGCGCGTTGGTTGCGCTTAATTAAACAGCAAACGTGTGATGCTGGGAAACCTTTTGATATATGTTTACGCCGGTTAAATTTTACTCTTCGCGAAACGATCAATACATAATCAATTTAAACACAGGTATATTTTATACAACGTCGTTATGACGTTTGACGTTCATTTTGAAAAGTAGGCACACTCGTCTTTAGCAATGCTACATATATTACATGTAATATGCTGAGTCAAAATGAACAAACATGGTTCACATAAATGCATCGAGCGCAAGCTTAACAATCTCGCCTATAAATATAGTTCACCCTTTGAATATTTCACTCCAGCTCCCTCGCCTTTTTTCTTCCAGCTTCGCAGAGATCCTTTGTCAGTTAGCGCTCGGACCTCGAAACTTTCTCTCTCGCGTCTCGAAATGACGACAAATAGGGGTTAGAAGTTCGCACGCGAAACCCTCAAACAGCGAGCTAAAAGTACGTCCACTCGCGCGTCTTTTGTCGTTTTCCGTCTATTATATACTTATAACACGCTCTGCGTCATGCCGGTGTCGGCCGAGGCTGATTGCATTTCCCGTTTCTAGAGACTCTTTTTGATAATAAATATAGACGTATAGGCGTCATAGGCTGTCGGACAAACATTATCGCGCGCAAACAGGCGAAAAATCTCATTTCGACCGAATTGCGCGCGCAACTATATTTGTTTCTACGACAACGCGCGAATGACATACGCGTACAGCGAATCTGATTGAATGTAGGTATCCTTTTGAAGTGGACGCTGCAATTTCAATTATACCGTTTTTGTTACGATTCCGGCCAAATGCAGGGACGAGAAGACACGAGGGTCGGCATATTATTATTTACAATTAACCCAGCGATCTGTAATTACATCCTGTAATAACACACGTGCGCTTATAGCACTCGGCCAATTCCGTTTTTAGCCCGAATGAACAAAGTGCGGCGGCGACGGCAGCTGCTGTTGCCCTATATATAGCACGGTTGAGCCAAAATTCCAATTGCATTAGCGCGTCGGGTCTGCCGAATAACTGATTGCCCGCTGGGGATGCTAATTTTTGGCGTTGATGCGCAGAGAGTTTCCCCATCAGTGTGTGGATTTTGCGAAGTGCTTGTGCGGATTTACGTCGGTACTTTTTCTCAAACGAGAAATTAGAAGTTTCTGTGTACACTGTTTTGTATACACTTTGTTTGAAGTGGTTTTTTCACGTTATTTTTTTGCGCAGAACTTTCATGTGTGCTTCATTGCGAAGTTAGGCAATCGGGCAAAAATATACCCACAGAGATCGCGACTTCTCAAAATTAAAAAAAAAAGAATTATAAGCTCTTATTGGTCTGAACTTAATTAAACTCGTGGTCTTTTTTGCTTGCAAACTCGGTATCCTAGCGTATCGGCGAATGAAATGATAACCTTGCTGAATATTGCATGCTCTCTCTCTCTCTTCTCTGCGGATTTCCTTTGCGCGCGTGCGAAATCTGATTTTAAACGCCGCGCGCTACGCTAATTACCTTCGAGCGTATAATTTCGCATTGCAACGCATATAACGATCCTCCGCGTTTTTAATCTCTCGCCCGAGTTTCCTCGCGTGTGGCGCAGTATACGACCGGCGTTTTTCAGGGAGGATCTTTATTTCCAAGCGGTAGCGCTGCGATGGATGTTCGTAAGTATGGTGACGCTGTTTGACTAATTGAAGAGAGTAGGGGGGAAGAGATGCGGTGTTTCGAAATGGTTCTCAGAGTGAAGTGCTCGGTGGTTTTCGAGTGATGCGGTCTAATTTTGGTTGGCTTGGGCTGTTTTTGACTGAGGGAATTCTTGATTAGAGAGAATATTCATTACGAATTGATGGACGTTTAATTATTCTAAATGACTAGTAACGTTTATTTGATGACTCTGATGGTAATACGTAGCTTATCAAACATTAAAACATTAACTAGTGTATCCCTACCGATATCATATACACGATCGCTCTCAATCACAGAATTAAATATGATCGTTATCATTTAATGAACACTCGAGTAAATTATATGGTAATGTAAAATTATATTATTCTCCTTATAATTTTACCCCCACACTCGGCAGTATGCTATGCTGTCATTTCATGAAAATGTCACTCTTAAAAAGTCAAAATCTCCTTTCGAAAAGCAGCCTGCGCGCACATCTCGTATCATCAGTATACATATAGGTGTACAGCAGCGGCAAAAATCAGTCGTTCAAATCCGCGATTCGTTCCCCGCAGACTCGCGCGCGTCACGTACGAAAGTTTATGTCATCGCCGGTCCCGAGTGAATCCAAGATGAACCGTCGTGGCGCGTGTGTATCAGACGTGCTAAAGACGCGACGCGTCGCGCCGTTTACCGTCTAGCTCGGCGCGACGCTTACTTTTCACGGGAATTCCTGCGAGAAGGGGATGTATGTGAAGGAGGAGGAGGACGACGACGACTACTGACTCGAGCTTTTATGGGCTGCGTGCGTGTCTATTGAGCGAAACGAATTTCGAATTGAAGTTCGCGCGGGAGCAAAATATTGTGTCCCTTATACATCATGTATAAGACTGGGGGAAAATTGAGCGCTGAAAGTAGTCGATTACCGGTTGATTGGCTCTTTGAGTCTTGGTTGGATGAAAGAACATACTATATTCGTGTGCGTGTATAATCTCGGAGTAGGAAAACCGTCTCGCTGGAAATTAGAAAATACGACTGTGAATAATTATGGTTCATTCTTTTGTCACATCGATCGCAATAAATATTCTTCTTCGTTAGTCCTCTCCCAAAAGGCCAAAGGAGGCGCTGCAAGGCACAGGCTTCTCCGAAACAACGGAACCCCTTAATCGCTCTGTATCCTCATGCCAAGAAATCATAACGATTGTCACCTTAATCCCAAACTCTCACTCTCTACATGAGCATACACCGACGTAATAAGTCTATATAATATAGTCCAGGCGATAGAGCAATCAAAATGGATGTTGTTTGATAACGCAAAAATTTTTATGCAGAAAGTTGCCGAATATTGTGTACAACAATAATCTATGTTTGCCTACTCCAAAAAGTGCTTGCTAAATGCTTAAAAACAACAAATGTACCGAAATATCGAAAAATGGCCCATTTTTCGATACATTTGTGTCTAAAACTTTGAAACAAAGCCTTAAATAAAAAAAATTTACTCTTTCTTTTTTGTTTATTTGACGATTTCCTATAATAGGTTATGAGAATGGCGAATCGAAAAACTTTAATTTTCCATGAATAATATGCGAAAATTAGTAAAAAATCATACGTCAACTTTGAGAAAT